>CM046797.1:1715575-1883075 GCA_025617405.1 Perca schrenkii
CTGTATCCAAAGAAAACTGTATTAGCATTCAGGAACTCGCCACACAAAAGTAGTTTTGAAGGTGAGCCCAATGAGCTCTGCACAATTTCATGCTTTCTACTGACGAGTGTACAGTTGGTGGGGAGGATAAGTGGATTCGCCATTGCAATTTAACAAGCTAATGACTTGTCATTCAAATGGAGGGGGCCTCAGAGCTTTGCCAAGCCAGGGAAATGAGAGTGAGAGTGTGGTTTGTGCTGGAAAATTGATGTAAACAGTAACAGCAAATGCAATTGTGAACAAGAACGTTGTGGAGGTTTTATGAGGTTGAAATACATTCAGCTTGTGCACAAAGCGACACAAACATGCAAGCAACACAAAGAAATCTGATCCTGGGAAAAGACTTTTGGGTATAAAGAGAGTAATAGTCCTGGGGGGCATATGAGGAAAAAATGCAAATACAGCTGTCTATACAGACCATTGTGCTAAAATCCGAGTTGTACAGTGTATCACTGTGTATCTGGATACTCTTACTGTGTTTGAGTGTCTGTGTCTTATTTAGAAAGCAGCTGTGGGTGAAATGTGAAAGGTCAGGCAAAACAGACTGTGTGCATGTACAGGACTTTTTTCAGCGGCGGATTAATCTACATATGGCGCTCTAGTGAGTGTTTCAGGCAGGAGGATGGTGTGGGATTGAGTCAAAATAAACTAGTGTGTGTGTGTGTGTGTGTGTGTGTGTGTTCTTGGTATGCGTATGGTAAGCCTGCGTGACAAACTATCAGGCAGGGCGGGTATAATGAAAGACGCCTTTGAGATGCATTATGGGAACTAGGATCATTCTATGAGCAAAAAGTCAAGATGTCTCACCCTCTACTGCTTCGATTATGACCATTATTATACTCTCTTGTGAGTCTCCCAACTTCATGAAAGTGCATGAGAGCTCCCCTGTAAACCACTCAAAGTAGTTAAACCAGCCTCCACCAACTCACCATATGAGACAGACAGACAAAAGAACGGTTCTTGTACAGCTGCAGCAGCATCAGGACCAGGTGCACTGGGCAGGTGAGGATGCTACTATGTGGATGTGAAGTAGGCCAGTGCTAAAAAAAGGAGCGTGCACCATCAGCACAATCTCCTATGGAAAAATGCAAGGACAAAAAGTAAAATTGCTAAACTTACCAACTCTGTCTTTTCCCTCATTTCTAGTTCACATCTTCTGGCTTCCTCACATTTCTCCCGACTCCTCACATCACATCGGTGACTTCTCTATACCGCGTGACAATCACGGCTTCCACGCGCCTCCATTATTCGCTCTGACAACGAGTTGCCCCAGGCCCAGAGGGCTGCAGAGAGGAGGCAGAGCTCTATAAAACATGAGACATGCTTAACTATCATCGTAACAGACAGGCAGGCGGGACCACGAAGGGTCGGCAGCGCTTCGCAAAACCCTTTGTGTAGCAATTTTCTGTTCTCTTAATTGTTTCCCCAACATCTGCCTACCTCCTCCCTTCACAAATAGTTTGTTAATTAGGGAGTTATGTGTGTATGCCTGTGTGTGTGTGTGTGTGTGTGTGTGTGTGTGTGTGTGTGTGTGTGTGTGTGTGTGTGTGTGTCAGGAGAGCTATTCAGAAAATACAAACACAAATGGGGCCAGCGGTGGGCAGTGCACTGCTGTGATGTGCTTGACCACATGGGGATCTGCTTTGGAGGAAAGAAAGGAAAATTGTTGGTGTTGCATTTTTTTAGAGGCGGAGGGAGGGAGGGGTGTTGAAAGAGAAAATGAGTTATTGTTTTGGGAGTGTGACAAAAAGTAAAAAAAATAAATCTAAAACAGAAGTAAGGCAGAAGAAGAGAAAAGAAGAAGTAGAGAAGATGCAGGCCGTTTGGTTGGCTCTCGCAGTGGAATAGAAAGTGCAGGTGGGATGAGGCAGCAGAGAGAGAGTGTGTGTGTGTGTGTGTGTGTGTGTGTGTGTGTGTGTGGGTGTGTGTGTGTGTGGATGCGGGCTTTACAGTTTGGGTGCTTGAGTGAGCCTGCTGATAGTACGTTAGAGTGATATTGTGTTTTCATGCATTTTAATAACACTGTTTGTCGTCCTTTTTGCGTGTGTGTTTCCTAAGCTCTCACAACTGGCATCATGACCGTAACCAATGAGGACACAGAGGTCCAGCCCTCGGTATTATTCCCCCCCAAAATAATAAGAAAAGTGATTGATCTGACCATCATCACCCGCCAATGCTTGTTGGTGGTGGGTGACTGAGTAGGCTGTGATGTGGATTATCTTGTCGTAACTATACAACCTTTGGTCAACGCGGTGTTTTTTGGCCTGTAGTGTCAACTAGTTTCAAATTTGAAGCTACTGTTATTCAATAGTTTTTCAATACTCTCCAAACATCTTAAAAATGCACATATTAAGATCAGGAAAATACGAAAAAAAAAAAAAAAAGTGGACCTCTGTATTGCTTAAATCCTGGAATACGGGCCTGGCTGGCACCCAAGGGAGAGGCCTCACCCTTCACAACAGGAATGCTGGGAAATGGATCTGAATCTCCCAGCGCTCGGATCAAATATTCAAGCTGATCGTATGATTTGATTCAAACCAGCACAGAGGTCACACACACACGCACACACACACACACACACACACACACACACACACACACACACACACACACACACATAGGTTTGCAAAAAAATGAATATACATTTATCTGCAACATGAATAACTGGTGTGAGTGGAGTGGCAGGGTGATGGAGCCGAGTGCACACCGCCTGCTTCCCCTGTAGTTAAACAGCATTCAGCATAAGTTATGCAAGTGCCAATCACTCCAAATGTAAAGTGCAAATTAAACTCTCACGCTCAAATGCATAATTAGACCTCTGACTTGGCAGTGGAGCGTAAAGGATTGAGGGTGGAGAGATGAGTACCCATGCAGGATTTCTTTTTGTACACGTAGGTACACACACTCTTGTTACAGTATGCTGGAGAGAGTCACAGGGCAGAAATAAAGCACAATTAGTCACATTTTATATTGATAGTTTTCAGCTGATACACAAACCATATTCCTCCGGACAAAGAAAGCGCTCTTTACTTCGTTCGAAAAACAGAGTCCCAAATATTTTTGATAAAATTTCATTAAAAGACAAAAACCATCAATCAGTTAATTTTTTTTATAAGCAATGCCACACGGAATCTGCAGGCGCAGAATTCTGCCGAATGTTTCGCACATTTGAACAAAAATAAAAAAAATAAAACAGAAAACACAATGTAAAACATCTCCATCTCAAGCGGAAAACAGTCCACTTAAATTCTGCTGATTTTCATTCTGGATCACCGCTGAAAACTGTAAAAAAAATAAAATAATAATAATAAGTATGTTGATCAAAGCCTGAAGAAAACACTGAGTGGCATGTTCCTTCATTACCATGCATGCACACACACACACACAGAGACACACACACACACACACACACACACACACACATACACTGTAGTTTATTTTGACTCAATCCCACACACAGCATCCTGCTGCTGTAAACACTCACTGAAGCACCAAATGTAGATTCATCCGCTGCTGAAAATAGTCCCCAACAAACGCACTAGTCCTGAGATCTTCAACAGGTTACTCAGAGTTACTCAGAAAATTGAACTATCCTCATATGAACCCAACATATTATTTGCAATATTATTAGCAACTATAAATCAGCTTCAGAATTTATGAAAAAAAAAAACAGTGAAGATAGCCCATATGTTGATGGCCCATAGGTAAGGTAGTCACTAAGATCCACAAATCCTGAGGATTCACTGTGCCACATGCACGTTTAAAGCTACAGTGCGTGGTTTCTGTCGCCCCCGTGAAGACTTCTAAGTAATGACATCAACGCTGTCGGCGCATCCACATGATACAAGCCTTCCGTGACCGCGCAGTTGCTAGTAGCCAAGGAGAACATGGAGGATTAAAAAAACCTGATGGGCTCTTCAGAAGAGGTCATTATCTTCACTCGAGTTTCTGCGCGGGAAAGTCACCGCAATCTTCTGACCATAGTCCTACTGAGAAATCCAGAGAGAGTTGTGTGGAGCTGATAGTCTTAATTAGCTTTTGATTAATATCAAAAAGTTACGCACTAAAGCTTTAACATTAAAACATGATTAAGAAAATCATGCCAACAATAGTTATTTTATTTTATGTTATTTTAACAGCTTATGCACTAAAAAGGTATGTATAAAGGCTTAGGCCACCCACACGTTATTGTATGCCCAGTTGAATATGCAACTTCATTTTATACAATAGTTGTAGTAGGGGGTCCGTGCTCTGTCTCTCCCTCAGTTGAGGGGTCCATGACTTTAAAAACATTGAAGACCCCTGCAATAGTCCCTCCTGTTTGAGTCATCTTTGCTAAAAACTACAGTGTCCAGCTGTTTCAGGAAATGGCGGATCCTTTTCGAGCAGCGTGAGACTTTAGAGGGATTGGATGGTGTTGACTTTGCCGTGAACCTGCGGAGCCTCCGAGCTCCTCTCACAGCTGCCTCCCTCATCATTTGCGGAGGGCCTTCAATCACTGTGGAAAATCAGGGCTGGGAAGGGCAGGAGATATATCACTCATCTCCTCCTCCTCCATTCCTCTCCTGCCTTCCCTCCATCTCCCTTTATACTGCACTCTCCCACTGTGCGGAGGGGGTTACTGCCTCTTGTTTAAGGCGGCTGTCATAACTCACAATTCTTTGAGTTTATCTAATATTCCAATTACAGCTGCATATTTGATGGCCACTATTTTTTTAAGAGCACTTCTCAAGGACATGACTGCAGCTCACATCAGGCCTTTGTTAGCTAGCAGACTATAGCAGCTTGGCTGGATGTGGCACTTCTTGTGCTTTCATAGCCTCCCACTGGATTTTAACTACTCAGCCTTTTTAACAATAGAAAAAGGGAAACACTTTCCACCTGAGATATTTAGTCAAATAAGCTCAGTATTTCAGCTGAATGTGTGTTAAACTAGGGAGGTTTAGTCCAACAGGATATTGATGTTGACGAGACATTTGGATCATGACTCCATCATGTTATGCTGTAAAATGATTCTATCTTCCTCTTTGCTTCCCACTCTTTGGGCCTGTATTCATCCAGGATCTAAAGCTCTTTCGGGTCGAGAGTTGAACAACGCTGCTGCCTCAAAGATATGTATGACACTCAGCAATAAGATGAATTGTGGGAGAGTGCAACATATCAGCCACAATGTAGAAACTATTTAATCATATTAGTCTTTTTTTTCTGACAGTTGTACATATCTATATGAGCAGTGAAATGCAGCAAAAGAGAATTTTCAAAGAATTGGCGCAGACCAAAATAGAGCTAAAAGGAGAGCAGATATTAGACTTATATTAGTTACATCAATTGGATAGAAACACAACTCCAAGTGGATGCTGATATGGGGTTATGCATCTGTTTGCTGTTTTATAAGCTACATTATAAGGTCAATGCTGTGTTTATGGTTCATTCCGCTGCTCCCAAGATTGCACAGAAAAATCGATGGGTAACATCTGATATGCACAAAATAGCACTGTAAAATGTAGGAATACATAACTAACTAAAATATCTCTTTAATAATATAGCCACCAAAAAATAATAAATAAGAAAATGTAAGTTGAGCATTTGGCCTGATAAAAGGGGTCATCATCCAGGAAGAACATGGTTATTGTTCAGGTTCGCTGTTGCTGAGGAACGACGAGTCATGCGCTTTATTTAGACCAAAGTTTGATTTATTCCTGCATCCCACACACAGTCAGTCACAAACATGACTTTGTTTTTGTCCAAAAGGCATCTTTCACAAAGCTAATTGTCATAAAGTGTTTCCTAACCGATTGTTACCGGTGCCGCTGGAAATTCCGCCGGATGTCCCTCTTTTTAGGCAGGATGTCTGTCACCTTCCTCTTTCTTTGGGCTGGCGTTTTAAACTCTACTATGGTTACCTGCTCCTCAGATCTCTGCAGGGTAAATCCAGACAGCTAGCTAGACTATCTGTCCAATCGGAGTTTTCTGTTGCACGACTAAAACTACTTTTTTTTCATTTTTATTTTTATTTTTTTGGGGGGCATTTTAGCCTTTAATGGACAGGACAGCTGAAGACAGGAAAGAGGAGAGGGACGGGGAAAGACATGCAGCAAAGGGCCTAGGGTCGGAATCGAACATGGGCTGCTGCGGTAAGGACTGAGTATTTTGTACATGGGGTTAACCCCAACCAGGTGAGCTACTAGGGTGCATGAACGTACACATTTCACCAAAACAAGTTCCTTCCGTCCGACGATTGGTTTAAAGAAATGCCAATAAACCAGAGCACGTTTTTCTCCCATCCAGGAATGCTGTGTGGACTAGCTAGACCTTCCTCCTCAGCGCTGTGGAGGAAGGACTGGCAATGCCGGACTAGGGTACCAGCCGAGATAGGAGGTCTTTCCTATGTTAAGAAGGATTATTTATTATTTTACTTCTAATTCTAAAAGTAAGGATTTTTGTCCAGTTTGTTCCAACATTGTGATGCTTGATAAACGGGCCCTTCAGGAAGAAGACATCTCGTTGCAACAGAACCACTACGAGCTCCCTTCATTATATTCTTATGTCGTCAATGTCACTGTTACTGTGTATTTGTGATATTTCCATTGTTCCATTTTACTGGATGGAGAGCCACTGGCCTACTTGGAGTGTTCTTCCTCGTCTTGTACGTCTATTTCGAGTAGCAGCTTTCATCTCTGTCTCTCGCCAAATGTTACCTCGAGGCTCTCTGGCTGGAAAGTGAGAGCTCTGCTGAGGTTGAGGAGTCCAGAAGTGATTACACACAAACTGGTGGAGGTTAGAAAGCAAACCCACTCACTCTGTCTGTGTGTCTACAAAGAGAAGGAAAAAAAAAGACTCCAAATGATGTTGTTGCAGTAGCAAAGCCACATATGTACCATGGTGTTTTGTGTCTCTTTCACTGGTGGAAGAAGTATTCAGATCCTTTACTGCAGTAAAAGTAAAAAATACTTTTACTTGCAAGTAAAAGTCCTGTATTGAAAATGTTACTTAAAAAGTAAAAGTAGTAGTCAATGCAGAAAAATCTTCCCATTTTAGAAAGGATCCAACCAGTTGTGTGTTTAATGGTCTCATCATCTCAGCTGTAGGCCGTTTGATTGTTGGCTAGCTTACTTTAGAATAAAACATCAGCTTTTATAAACTCCATGTGTTTTGTGTGCAGAACTCTTCACATGTAAAGTAACTAGTAACTAAAGCTGTAACAGATGAATGTAGTGGAGTAACTAAAGTAACTAGTAACTAAAGCTGTAACAGATGAATGTAGTGGAGTAACTAAAGTAACTAGTAACTAAAGCTGTAACAGATGAATGTAGTGGAGTAACTAAAGTAACTAGTAACTAAAGCTGGAACAGATGAATGTTGTGGAGTAACTAAAGTAACTAGTAACTAAAGCTGTAACAGATGAATGTAGTGGAGTAACTAAAGTAACTAGTAACTAAAGCTGTAACAGATGAATGTAGTGGAGTAACTAAAGTAACTAGTAACTAAAGCTGTAACAGATGAATGTAGCGGAGTAACTAAAGTAACTAGTAACTAAAGCTGGAACAGATGAATGTAGCGGAGTAACTAAAGTAACTAGTAACTAAAGCTGGAACAGATGAATGTAGCGGAGTAACTAAAGTAACTAGTAACTAAAGCTGGAACAGATGAATGTAGCGGAGTAACTAAAGTAACTAGTAACTAAAGCTGGAACAGATGAATGTAGCGGAGTAACTAAAGTAACTAGTAACTAAAGCTGGAACAGATGAATGTAGCGGAGTAACTAAAGTAACTAGTAACTAAAGCTGGAACAGATGAATGTAGTGGAGTAACTAAAGTAACTAGTAACTAAAGCTGGAACAGATGAATGTAGTGGAGTAACTAAAGTAACTAGTAACCAAAGCTGGAACAGATGAATGTAGCGGAGTAACTAAAGTAACTAGTAACTAAAGCTGTAACAGATGAATGTAGCGGAGTAACTAAAGTAACTAGTAACTAAAGCTGGAACAGATGAATGTAGCGGAGTAACTAAAGTAACTAGTAACTAAAGCTGGAACAGATGAATGTAGCGGAGTAACTAAAGTAACTAGTAACTAAAGCTGGAACAGATGAATGTAGCGGAGTAACTAAAGTAACTAGTAACTAAAGCTGTAACAGATGAATGTAGCGGAGTAACTAAAGTAACTAGTAACTAAAGCTGGAACAGATGAATGTAGCGGAGTAACTAAAGTAACTAGTAACTAAAGCTGGAACAGATGAATGTAGTGGAGTAACTAAAGTAACTAGTAACTAAAGCTGGAACAGATGAATGTAGCGGAGTAACTAAAGTAACTAGTAACTAAAGCTGTAACAGATGAATGTAGCGGAGTAACTAAAGTAACTAGTAACTAAAGCTGGAACAGATGAATGTAGCGGAGTAACTAAAGTAACTAGTAACTAAAGCTGGAACAGATGAATGTAGCGGAGTAACTAAAGTAACTAGTAACTAAAGCTGGAACAGATGAATGTAGTGGAGTAACTAAAGTAACTAGTAACTAAAGCTGTAACAGATGAATGTAGTGGAGTAACTAAAGTAACTAGTAACTAAAGCTGTAACAGATGAATGTAGTGGAGTAACTAAAGTAACTAGTAACTAAAGCTGTAACAGATGAATGTAGTGGAGTAACTAAAGTAACTAGTAACTAAAGCTGTAACAGATGAATGTAGTGGAGTAACTAAAGTAACTAGTAACTAAAGCTGGAACAGATGAATGTAGTGGAGTAACTAAAGTAACTAGTAACTAAAGCTGGAACAGATGAATGTAGTGGAGTAACTAAAGTAACTAGTAACTAAAGCTGTAACAGATGAATGTAGTGGAGTAAAAAGTCCAATATTTCTCTCTGAAATGTAGCGGAGTAGAAGTAGAAAGTGGCATGAAAAGAATAGACTCAAGTACCTCAACATTTGGACTTAAATACAGTACTTGAGTAAATGTACTTAATTACATTACATTATGTAATTTAGCTGACGGAAGAGAAGTGTTTTTTAGCCTGCTGGGAAGATGCGTAGGCTTTCAGCCATCCTGATGTCAGTAGGGAGCTCGTTCCACCATGTAGGAGCCAGGACAGCAACCAGTCAGGATTTCTTTGAGCGATTGGTTGTCCCTCCCTGTGAGGGGGCAGCAAGCAGGTTTTCCGATGCAGAGCGGAGTGGGTGGGTTGGGCTGTAAGGTTGGACCTTCCACCCCTTCCGCCACTGGGCTCTTTGTGGTCGCTTTGTTGCTCTTTGTGGTTGTTTTGTATTGTAGTGGCCATTTTGTATATCTTTGTAGTTCTTTGATTGACTTTCCTCCGACGACTATAGACAGTTACTTCAGACAGAAGACCCCTGGCCCCAGTAGGCCCGTCCAGTAATCCATCCATGAGTATGCTAGGGTAATTCAATCAGTACCCGAGGGCACATGGTGTGGAAAATTAAGACCTAAACTACAAGCAAATATGTTCTGTTGAATTGTATCCAAATGTTAACCTTCCTCTATTTTTTTGTGAATTATGCCCCCAAGCATTGTGCTTTGCAAAGCTCTGATTCTAACTGTTTGGCACAAAAACAGGTTTTCATGCAAAACGTTAGCATATTAATTCGATTTTATAAGCAAGGGGCCTGGACTGCATGTTTAATCTGTTGTAATCATGCATGCTGAAGTGTTGAGGTATGGATTGATGAGAAGAAAAAATCATCTGCAGGCCCGAACACGCTCTAGGCCTGAAACTGGAATGATAGAGTAGCCAACGTGGCCAACAGCACTGGCCCTTTTCCAAAAGACTAACCACTAAAGGTATGTTTCCTCTAGCATTTGGCATTGATGCATGAGCAGGTTTCCAGCCTGAAGGTACTGCTTCTCTAAAACCCAGGCTTAGGTCCGGCTAAGCAAGACATATCTCTCCTCATTCGCCGTCTGAAAACCCACGAGACAGTGAATAGAGAAATGATCTATTTCAATTCATAATGAAAGCCAGCTCACAATTTCTATTCAATTGCATTTTTTTTTTTGCCCAGATCAGTGAAATTCAAGCTCCTCCATTCATTCCCTGTGAATAGGCAGCACATACCAAAAAACCAAGCCAATTTACAGCAATAGCAGAGAGAATAAAAACAAGAGGGTGTATTACAGACAAGGAATAAAAAAATAAAAAAACACAGGATCTGGGATTTATTTGTACATGCACCGGTGGCCAAAGAAAATGGACACCCGCTTCCATTTTGGATTCTTTCAGTCCAGACTACATACTACATGACTCGCTGACCTTTTCTGGTAACCATTGCCTGAAGGAGGACAAGAGATTCTTGTAGGTGATTGAGAAACGTGCCTGGGGTGGATATAGAGAAGGGGAGAGGCCGTTCTTTCTTTGCTTCTCTCATTTACTTTCATACTTGCGAGGTGGCTTATAAGCCACTCAGACCACAGGGCCAATTTCAGGTGCAATTTCCTGGCTGGCCAAAAGCAGCTGTGCTCAGAACCTTGAGCCGAGCGGGGCAATACAAAAGCAAATGGAGCAAAGCTTGAACTATTGTCCATTTAAGATTACACATGGTCACATTTCATGGTCACATGTCATATGGAATGTGCTCCGATCATACTATTCTTTCTAAAGGAAGACTAGACACATGGGTAGCATTAAACCAAAATGAAGCCTTTTGTTTTTTCCAGTGACCATACATTGAAAAAAAAAATATATAGTCTATATTAGGGCTGGGAAAAAAATTGAAAATAATATGTATGGTGATGTTTTTGCGACTATTTTTAAAATTGATTCTTTTTCCTAGATGGATTTTTTTTACAGTACCGCTGGCGGCAACTACGTCATACCGTATCTGTTTCCAGCCAAACAGAGCGAAAGCAGAAAATATAGAAAATCCATGTTACTGTATGTTCTTCTTTACAAGTGAAATAAATGTCTGATTGACTGACATGTGATGTGCATTCTTCTTAGGAAATATTTTTTTTTAGAAATGTCTCATGATATACTGTCTCTAGAAGTGTTTTATTCACCGAATGTTTTTGTTATAGAAGGAAAAGATCATTGAAATACTAAATCGAATCCCTATGGAAGAGGATTAGGGCCAATTGTATTTGAGTTCTGAGTTCAAAGTCAGAATTTAGAGGATATTGTGACTTTATTTTTTTAAGTAAGACTTTATTCTAAAAATTCTGACTTTATTTTCAATAATTCTGACTTTATACTCAGAACTAAATACATTTTTTCAAAAGTAAAAAAAAGGTTAAAATTCTGAGAATAAAGTCAGAATTCTGACATTTTTCTTAGAATTCTGACTTCATTTTCATAATTCTGATTTTAAACTCCGAACTCAATTCATTTTTTTTCACATGTGGCCCTAATCCTCTTCCGTAAATCGCAATACTTCTAGAATTGCAATGATTTAAAATTGCAGTACAATAACAATACCCATGTATCGTGAAATAATCAAATCGGGAAAGAATCAAATCGGCACAAAGACATATCGTCCCAGCCCTAGTATATAGTAAATTATAGTCTATATTATAGACTCTATACCATTAAAAAGCAAAACGTACCAGAACACTAGCTAAAGTTTGTTGTATGGGGCACCTGTACATTTGTTTTTCGTGACTCTGTGGCTCCCTTCCTCGTCCTTATGGTCAAGGTTCTGCGGTAATAGCATGCAAAAGATATGCAGAGCCAGTTTTCTTGACATGTCTGGACCTAACTGTTACATCTCACCTTTAATTTACTCTGACACATCAGCCAGTTGTAGACTAAAGGCCAACAGCAGCATTTTCAAAGTAATTTCCAAGTCAGGTCTCCAGACCAGGGCCCAGTCCCCCGAGTGGCTGCCGGCTGGCCCAGGGGCTGCTACGCTGACCTACTAATCAGCCAGCTATTCCCTAAGTAGAAATCAGCCTTTCTGGAGTTCTGCGTCAGCAGTTTCTGGAAGGGCGAGAAATGTCCTAGCTCTGCAAATCAAAAGACACAAACACAATTTCCAATCCCTGTGACCAAAAGCATTTCATACGTCAGTCATTTTCAAATTATTTTCAGCAAACTCTTTCCGATAGAAAATGCATTTTGCTTACACACTGGGTTTTACAGTTTAGCACGTTAATGTTTAAAAATAGTTTTTTCCTCATACAGAGGAATGTTTGTACTTCTACACTACATATACAACGTGATATGGACACATGTAGGAAGGTAAACAAATGCATCAGCAAGAAGAAGTATTCAGATCCTTTACTTAAGTAAAAGTCCAGCATTGAAAATGTTACTTAAGGGGTGGCCGGATACAGGGGCGTAGCACAAAATTCTGGGCCCTGTAGAAAGGCATTTTCTGTGGGCCCCTCGCTGTATCCACAGCTATTGATTCTATCATCTTTTTGGGCTCTCTTCACATGAAGGCCCTGGGTACTCACTCCCCCCCCCCCCCCCCAAGAACCAACGAGTCCAAGACAACAGAAAAGCGTCTCGAGTCCGGACTCTGAGACTCAAGTACTACAGCCCTGCAAGCACACCATTCACAACGATACAGTGAGAGAGAGAGAGAGAGAGAGAGAGAGAGAGAGAGAAAAATATCACGTGCATTTAAAATAAATACTGTATAGGAAAAATAAAGATTGTGTAGACTGCTCCTGAAATCGTTTACAAATCATGATTATTAGATTATTATTTACTATTATTAGAGTGTGATTAATATTGATTGCTGTAGCAACTATTCATTCACACATCGCAGAGAAAAAGAAAGTTTGTCAGTAGAACTACAGTCTAGGCGGTGTAAGTATTTTTGGAAGCAAACCTGCACTGAATAGAACTCATCCCCCATGTATAAGTGTTTCATTATCACCTGGCTGTGCATGCATTCATATGCAAAGATCATGGGTGTTAGGGTATAGAACGTAAGCATTCTTTCTTTTCTTGTATTATTTTCTTGGAGCGTGAAAAGCACAAGGTTTTAACTACAGTGTGCTAACAGCTCAGAATGTAGGGCTGGGCAATATATTGATATTATATCAATATCGTGATATGACACTAGATATCGTCTTAGATTTTGGATATTGTCATATCGTGATATGACATAAGTGTTGTTTTTTCCTGGTTTTAAAGGCTGCATTACAGTAAAGTGATGTACTTTTCTGAACTTACCAGACTGTTCTAGCTGTTCTGTTATTTGCCTTTTCCCCACTTAGACATTATGTCCACATTACTGATCTAAAATTTAAGTGTGAAGATATTTTGTTAAAGCACCAATTGTCAACCCTAGAATATCGTCGCAATATCGATATCGAGGTATTTGGACAACAATATCGTGATATCTGATTATATCCCTATCGCGCAGCACTATCAGCACTCTTTTTTAATTAGTGTGTTGGTATCAAAGGGTGTGAAGTATGCATACAAAAATAGCACCTTTTTCTATGTTTATTTTAATCCAATATTACAGTAGAACTCATAAACTGTGCAAATTGACGAGGGAGTAATTGTGGATAAAATAACCTTTAACTATATTAAAAGTGGCATAAAACAGAGTGCATGTATCTCTGTTACATATGGGATAAAGCAGCGAAATTCAGGTTTTTGCGGTGATTGTGGCAACCACATGATGGGAAACAGCAACAACCAGAAACAGCTCCAAAATCGCCATCGCCAAACCCACCAGACTCCATTAAATAATCAGGACTTTTAGCGTGTATAGAGCCAGCATATCTCCACATGTAAATGAGTGAATTAAGGGTTTATTTCAACCAAACCAGAGTGGTGATTGTTGGAACAGTGGAAAGATGAACGAAGACAGCTTTTGATAGTTTTATTTTCTTTCTGTCCACTTTGAATGAAGTGTGTTTTATGATGATAAAAATACTGTTTGTGCTCTTGGGTTTGGTGATGGTGATTTTAAGTTTGTTTAAAAGGATCTTACTCTTTAACAAAAAGGTCTATCTCTGTAGGGATCCTTTCCATAATGTTGTCAGACACTTAGAATAATAACCTGAGCCTGTCAGCGGCAAAAACAGAACTTTTAGTGGACGTGAATTGAAGGAGTGCAATTGCCCGTTAACGTTGCATTGCATCTTGTTTTGTCTCTGCTGACTGCAGCGGTGTTGCTTACTACTGGACCAATTTCAAAAATTGTTGTTCCCATCAGTTACATAGACACAAAACATGGGAAAATAGGGTTCAGGTTTGGAAAAAAAACAAAGTTACCCTTTAAGTAAAACCAGTCAGAGTTCTAAGGCAAAGGTCCGCTTTTGCAAGGACTAAAATTGACACTTGGATACAACATATAAGTATGACATCAAAACAGGAAATAATAAAAGTAGAAGTAGATGCAGTATATATGTAAAATATGAAATCTTTCAAAGAAGTTTTTACTGACAGGTAACCTAGTTTTACCAGCTCAGATGTGCGTGCCGCAGTAAGGCTATGCATTCATAAGTACTGGAACATGGGACTAAAGCTGAAATCCAGTGATCATTTTAGATTTTGTGGATGACCACGAGTAATAGAGTGAGGAAGGGAAGCGGTACGGCCTGCGTTACACAAACACAGCTCTGCAATATTGTATGCATGGAAAATGAAATGTGCTTATGCAGGTTGAGTCTTCCAGCAGACCTAGGCTTGACTGGTAGCACTACATTACTTCTGCTCCTCCACTCATACATTTTCTCACAGCCGTCCGTCTGCTGCTGCATATAAATGGAAAAATTTGGACGGTGCAGTCGCAGTCGCCACTACTACTTCTGCATTCAGCCAGGCTTTTTTATTCTGAGTGCAGAGATCAGTTTCCTGGTTATACGGAGTAGTTGCCTACGGAGCGGATGCAGTCTATTGTGAATATCGAGGCGTGGTGTGGTGCCCAGAAATGACAATCACCATAGCGACCCTGCTCCATTGTGCCAACCTTCCTCTTGTTCCCTGTGTCTCCCTCTCTGTAATAACACCCCTCCTCTCCCACACACTAGTGGTGGTTCTTGACCATTTCAAATGGAGGGGCCATGCTGGGGCCACATGTGATTTTAGGGGTACTAAATATATTAAGCACAGGTGTGACATACCACCAACCCACCATAGGTTTGGAGCTACAAAAGACTAACGGTACACATATACAATTTAATCAACATTCCTGTAAATGCGCCAGTGTTAGCCAAATGGCAAATGTTCAACTGTAGTCCTAGTTAACTAGCATGCATGTCTTTGTGGTGGGAGGAAACCCACGAGAGAACATGCAAACTCCACACAGAAAGGCCCCTACCCTGGACTAGGGATCAAACTCTGCAGTGCCAACTTGCTGCGAGGCAGAAGTGCTAACCACTGAGCCCGTATGTAAGGGATAATGTAGAGTGAGACGGTCATTATGGTGAATACAGCCCCGACAGGGTGATGCAGGACCCCGACGCAAAGACTTATCCCTTGTTACGGGTATATTTTATCGTCCAAATGAGTCGGGCTGTGATGGGGTGCTGCCCTGCTATCGCCAGCTAGGCGAACAAATTCCTTCCACCAGGTGCTGTTTCCATCACTGCGGGTTGACACAACATTAGCTGAGGTGTTGTTAAGTGAGCTAGCGGGCTATCAAGGCTGCTCTCATGGTCGTTATAATTCACATTAAACTGAACATTTCCGTTGACGGTGAAGTGAGACAAGGTGAATGGGACTTTGGGAGTATTAATGTTGACGTTTCTGTCCTCATTCATCTCGTTTCCTTCTTGCAGTTGACACACCTGTAAAGACAGTGTTGAATGTAACAAATTAAAGTTATTGTCCATGCGGCTGAAGTTACTGCGTAGTGATCGTAGACGGTATATAAAATCTATCACCAGATCTGCTGCCGTGCTTGGAGGACAGTTCCTGTGCTCCACTTTTTGCCACAGCTGATAAATTCCCCGGTCTTCTTTCAGCGGATGAATGGCTGTCCTCCAGAGTGATCAGAACTGCGTCCATGTTGCTATGCCTGGCAACGGTCTGTTATAAACAATTAGCAGACGCCAGAATGCCGTCGGATTCAACCAAGCCATGTAATAAATATATATAACAATTAACACATTCACTCATTTAGTGTTTACCTACATGTTATTTATCACTACACATGAATACGATCCTGCCTTAGGGGATGAAGGTGGGGTTAAAAATATTTGAAAATATTTGCCACAGTTAGTGGGTCCAGAGGTGGGGTCGAAGCTTAATATCACGGGGGCACTGGCCACCCTCACCTCCGCCACAGACACTTTATGTATCATTTATTTTCAACATTATCTTCTGGAAATTAGAAGGTGAGCTACCTATCCGCAGACACAGGCTCCTCGTCCCACTTCCTGCAGTAAATACGTCCACAGCTGTGATTGGCAGGTCACAAGATCCTCCCTCCACCTCCCCGACGCACACATTACTCCCGTCCTCTGCGCTGAATAAACACACTCTCTCAGTCCACATCAAAATAGCAGGAAGAGTGTCGTAAAAGTGTTGGAACGTTGGATGTGAAAAACTGCACTTGCAAATGGAAAAAAAAGGAGAAATTCTCATGTCTTGCCAAGTATAAAGAAAGACAGCAGACTTCCATATGGAGCTGTAAAGGATCAGCCTATGAGTGACCCACTGATTGTGAATCACGCTGTTATTGTTCTTTGCACTCAGGTGTGCTGTGAAACCTGATATCATCACATCTGGCTAAGTGGGATACAGTGTGTGTATCTCCGTGAGACCTTGCAAGTGAGGAGATGCTGGACGGCTCTGATTTTCTTCAAAGAGTTGTTTAGGGTCACCATTTCACTTCAGGGTTAAAGATGTTATTCCCAAATTTTCTTAATGTCAACAAATCCCCTTTACCCTGTCTTTGGCACTCAGCGCCAAGCTCCTTGGTTCCTACTGAAGGTGTAAATCTCCAAACACGGCTCGCAAATATATGACATACCATAGTCAAGTAGAGTTTGTGTTTCACACGTCTCACCAGACAGAGAGCAAAGAGAAGCGTTACTAGGAAAATGTCCTCTGATCTATGTCATCTATGGAAGATATATTTTGGACAGTCACTGCAAAGGATTTGCACCCATACCTTAAAGGGGTGATAGAATGCAAAACCGATTTTACCTTGTCATAGTTGAAAAACGACAGTTTCAGCCCAACCAATGTTACATACCCTATTAGGAGACCTTAAGGAACAGCGTGAAATACCGTATATAACCATTCTATCACCCATTTAACAGGACTTTTTCCCATTTACACCTAAAGGCAGGGCTTTAAATTCACTTCAGAATCCAATCAGAATTTCCACTATCAAATTTTTTGTATAATTTCAACAAATTTGAATAACTTTACTACTGAATTTCATCGTCACCGCATGCATAGCACAACATAGTGTTCACGGGAAATGTAGGATTTGAACTACAAGCAGTGTTGCCTGATAAATATTATGTTTCCAAGCCAAACACACACAAAACTAGCGCTAGCATGCTATCTTGTTCTCAATGGAAAAACACTGCTACAACACACACTAGTTCACCATAATCTCCAAAAGAACTACTTCCATGTCCCTGTTCTGCAGGTATTCCACGCAAAATTGGAAGTGTGCCCTCGTTTAGGAAAAGTCTCCCGGCTAATCCTGCCTTGTACTGACTGAAGTTGGAGAAACAGCTAGCTAGCTCATGTAGTCCTTACCTAGCTACTGAGCATGTGCGACTGACAACAAAGATGGGATACAAGTGCCATGCCTCACTCTGTAGCTAAAACAGAGAGCTCAACACACAGGGTGAAAAGAGGAGGTGCAGCAATTTTCAGTACAACAAAAAAATGTGTTTTTTGAAAATGAAACCATGTAAACTTATTCTGGTACAACCTCAAAATACAATTATGAACCTGAAATGAGCATAATATGGGCAATTTAAAACACACTTTAACTAGGATAGAAACCGTTCAGAAGATATATTGTTTTTCCCATGAGCCATTGCACCGCTTTTAGCGCGGAACAGTCAAATGACCCCGCCCCTCCCATACAGAAACTTAACATCCTTAGTTATCTCTACTTAATATGATCTGTGCACTGCATACTTAAGATGATTATTACAAACAACTAATGTGATTTAGTAATGAAGATGGTTTTTAATGAAACATGAAAGAATAAGTAGTGACCACGAAAAAGTTTAATTACAACTAAATCTGGGTTTACGGTGAGTAGCCTTGTGACATTTTCTGTTGTTTCTATTTTATTCCTTCTGATTTTAATGTATACATAGGTACAATTTATTTTCTTTGTGGTGTGTAAATATATATAATATATTTATGATGATTATTATATAGTAGTTGAAAAGGGGGTATGATTAAATAAGCTTTTGCTTCTTCCTTTTCAATTTTGTTTCTTTGTTTTGTTCTTTTAGTTTTTATTAATTTTAAAAACATTTTTTTACATGAAATAAAGCATTCATTCATTCATTCAATGTATGTTAGGTTTTACTGTTACTTCATGCAAAGCCCTTTGGCTACCTGCTGGTTGCTATATAAATACATGTTGATTGATTGATTGATTGAATGTTGAGGGGCTACGTATTAAAAAGAAAAGAAAAAAGGCAATCTACGATTTATTGTGGATGCAAAACACCATCAGAATGAACCTGAATGTAATTACCTCATTATCATTGTTTCATTTTGCATTCAGTGTGCTGGAGTTGTGGACAGAACAATGTGTCACTGTCCAAATACTGATGGACTGCATGTGTGTGTCTACATGTTCATCTCTTTGCTTTTCCAGACTGAAAAACCAAAGCAAACATGTTTACATGCTAATTACAACAGCAACCTGCCTGTTCAGTCTTTCCAATAACTCCCAACAATCCCCTTTTTGGATGCCACACACAGTCAGTGGAACCACCGTACCGACACATCCCTTCATTTCCACCGACGGGTGTGAGGACAGCAGCACCCCCAGTCAAAGACAAAATAACAAGACAAACCTTTAGGAAAAACCATCCCACACCTGACAGCGTCAGGCTGGAGACGCTAAAGCCTTTAACAGTTTATTGCATAATTACTGCTTTGATGTTGACAGCATGAACAGAATGAAAGAGGCATGAAACACCCATGTGCCGTCACTAAGACTAGAGCATTTCCAGCTAAAACAGCACGAGGCGCGTGTAATAACACACACATGCGAATTGCAATGCAGTTTTATTGACGTGAAAAGTATATACAGGAGTGCAAACTGCTCAAACAACCGTATACTCGAATAGAGGAATCATACACTGGTACATTTATTTAATGATAGAGAGGAAGACATGGAGGAATGTGGTGTTGCATCCCCCATCTCCCTGTAGAGGGCCTTCTGAGGTGCCTTCAGAAACACCGCTGTCATCTTTGTAAGCTGAAACTCTTTGTTTTGCGTTGGTTCCTCACAGGAAAGAAGGCTAGACTAGTGTCTCCTGACAGCCCCGTCCTTGCATTGCGACTTTGATTGATTGACAATTGTGTTTTGAGACCAAATAAAAAAAACAAAAAAAAGAAGTAGCTGAGCAGGGCCCCCGTCGCCCTGTTGGGTAGCGCCGCCTGAAACGAGACGCATTCCCAGCTTCTTGGGTAAATATTACACTTCAATGAGCGTAATTGTTTTTGACGTCTCTTGTTCCTAAGAACCTTCCTTCTCTTGCTTTCTTAACACTAGACATAACAGGACATGAAACACATATTTGGATAAATACATAGTGAAAGCGACAGGCAACTGAAGCCAGAAGAGTGAATTATAATTACTTGTGTGCATACCTTCATAACAAGTTTTCAAATATTTTTTAATTGACTGCTTGAATGATTGTACAAAAAAATATTCAGACTTATTTCTGATCACAGACAGGCTTATGTCTTCTCTCCGTGTTGTTGCACATCTTGCCGTCTTTCTGTTTGCCTCTTCCAGGCTGTTTGAGACAGATGTGTGTGGTCTCCCGAACTCTGTACAGACAAATGTGTTCGTCAAACAGGCATCAAGCCAAAATTGGCAAGAAAGCAGTTAGGAAAACCATATGATGTTGTGTCTGTGTTGCATAACCAAACAAAGAGGGGGGTAACACTCAAAAGGGAAACTGTGGTCTTTCTTCGTTTTTCAATTTTGCTGGAAAACCTGTCGTACAATTGAATTTGTTCTATGAGAGGTGTTGAGATGGTTCACCTCATTGTAAGACTTTTAAAGTGCCCATAGTCTGGTCATTTTCAGGATCATAATTGGATTTAGAGGTTGTACCAGAATAGGTTTATGTAGTTTAATTTTGAAAAAACACCATATTTTTGTTGTACTGCACATTGCTGCAGCTCCTCTTTTCACCCTGTGTGTTGAGGCATCTTACTTCTATCCCATCTTTGTTGGGAGTTGCACATGCTCAGTAGCTACTATACTACTAATGGAGCTGAGCGCAAGTTCTTTCAGGACGACTTCCTAAACATAATCACTCCTCACTCTCCTGAATGGATCAGCTGTAGAGGTGTTCACTTTAGTCTTAACCAATCAGGAGCAGCCACGGAATCTCGAGCCAATCACTGCACGACATCCCTGTTTTAAACCTGTCTCTCTCTGCTGCTCAGTTGTCATTTCAGGAAAAGTGCACCGCCCTCCTCCTCCCCTGCTCCTCCGGTCTTCGCCCCTCTCGGCTCCTGAGTCCTTCTGAGATCTGAGATCTTTAAATGATGGTGGAGTCTAATCTCCAAAGACTGTACTGTACATTTCACGCACATGTACAATAAATCATCACATATCTGAAATGAAGTCTCCTGATTGAAATACTGACAAAAAACAAAAACAAAAAAACAGAAACAACCACCTTGCTTAGCAGGATTCTAGGACCTCCAGGATTTTTTTTCTTTTAAATGAACACAGGTTCTCTATATCGGGGAAGATCATATTAATGATCAAAGGACACAGAGCCTTGTATGGATAAAAAACATGTTTTATTACAATATTCAAAATGCAAACCATGGCAAATGCAAACCAAGTAGAAAGTGCTAAAAATAGTAGATGAAAAAATAAATAAAAGGCCCCTAAGCACAAATGAAATGAATTAAAACAAGAAATAAAAGTCCAGGTATTAATATTATTCAAACTGTTGGCATCTGATTGGCTTCATAGTAGATTGGACACCTCTAATAAACTGACAATTGTATGATATACACCATTCTGTACTTTCGTAACATAATTAGTAACATCTTAAGTCCCATTTTGTCTCTGGGAATGATCAAATAGTGAACCTCATACCTAAACGATGATGAGAAAACAATACAAAGATGTCAAGGGAGACAGCATTTGAGGGGTAATTTGGTATAGTTTCCAAAAATACATTTTTGTCCATAAGAGTGAACATCTTTTTCCACTAATATAATACAGTAACATTTGTGATTTTCATCAAATCAGGAATTGATTTGCAGGAAACACCATGAAGCATTTTTTACACACTTACTGACTGTGCTGCTAACTCTGTTTAACATTTTAAAAAGCAAAGTGGAAGAGATGTCACAAAATGACTCATACTGTAATAGACAGTTAAGTTTTTAATTTAAGTTCATAGGTGGGCGTTTTTAAGGTGCATTTCAACGTCCCCATTGTCCTTAGTCCTTATCTTTTCTGAGACTGGGTTTTAGCAACCCGGGGATTATTTACATTCTACTACTAAAGGTGCACATGGTGAATATTTCATAGGCTAATTCCAATATTTTAAGAAAGATATATTTTGATTAACTTTTAGGCCAACAAAAAAGAAATTCAGCTTGGAGAATAACGTTATGTAATAAATAGGGCTGGGACTCGATTAAAAAAATTAATGTAATTAATTACAGGCATTGTAATTAATTAACGGAGTGTCTATTTGCACCCCCGGTACGAATAGCCTCGGCCACACAGCTGAGCTATTTACACCCTGTGACGTAACAACAAAAAAAACGTTGCTCGCTTGCACCGAAATCATGGCGGACGTTCATCTTCCATGACCGCAGAAACTGGCATATTAGGAAAGTTTTGTCTCTAAAGTTTATAACAATTGCATTTCTAGCGGAAAATGGATACTACAGTTGCGCTTTCTGTCTTCAGTGAAAGCATACAACCGTTAGTTTGTTAGTTAGTACCTATTTTTTTGTATACAGTATGGTTACCTAGCAACCGAGGCTTGAAGAAACCAAGTGGTAAACAGTTGTTCACTCTCCTGAAAGAAGTGCTAGGTGAGTGGTTAGTGCACTTACCTTTGGTATGGGAGTCTGGAGTTTCGATTCCCCTGTGTGGTGATATTCATTTTTAAATTTGGATTGGATAATTTGCATGCAATTGCGCAAGTCAGGACCCGCGAACTCGAATTTTTTAATTTTTTGTTTTTTTGCAGGGTGGTAGGGGAAGACTCATGAATATGCCTGCTCTGGTTGGGTTGGTTAGGTTTAGGCAACAGGAGTGGGATTGGTTATGGTTAGGGTAAGAATGTCAGGGCGATAATATTCCAAAAAGGTGTAATACATGAGTAGTATGGATAACTGTGTGTAAATATATACCAAGGTACTGTAAATGCACAGGGGTGCAAATAGCATACACTGCTAATTGTACCAGGGGTGCAAATAGCATACACTTCTAATTGCACCAGGGTACAAATAGCATACTGTTAATTGTACCAGGGGTGCAAATAGCCTCACCCATTAATTAATCGAAATGAATCGCATTTTAATTGCATAAATATTTGACCTGAGAAGTAATTTTTTTCACATGGATTTTTAGTATACCATTGAATAATTACTGAATACATAAGCTTAAGCAACAAAATATTGTTTATTTTTGTTCAACCAAGTCCAGCAGACCAGTGCAATTTTTGCCATTAAGTGTAGCAATAGCATATTTAGAAATATAGTACATTTCAGAAATTCAGGTAGCCTATAGGTAGGTAGACCTTCTGTAAACTATGTTTTTTTTTAAGTAAAACACAATTCTTTCAAGTAAATTCAGACTTAGTTACCCTGGTCCTTAAACCAGTCATCTGGTGGAGTGTGGGTTGGGTGTGGGTCCCTGTACTCGGAGTCGGGCTAACGTCCACGCTAGCTGCTAAATGTTTTGCATTGAGGTGATACTTGAGGCTCGATGTGCTGCGGTGATATGCAAATTCCTTGTTGCATAGCTTGCACACAACCATGCTCTTATCGACGCTTCCATCCGTTCGTTTTTTATAACAAAATTTCCCATCCACGGGGCCAACCAAGCGGTCTCGTCAGCTTCTTCGTTCATGTTCACTGTGGTTTGTTGTTGCCTGAAGTCATGTACGCTAGTTGGTGCTCCAGTATAATCGGTCCGCCGAAACTCATCCAGTGAGAAACGTCCCGCGGTGCAAAAATAAGTGTGATTAAAATGCGTAAAAAATGTTTAACGTGTTATTTTTTGTGTAATTAATTAACGCATTAAAGTCTGTAATTAATTAATCTTAATTAACGCGTTAAAGTCACGGCTCTAGTAATAAACGTTTATGACTTGTTTATAATGTTTATGACACATTCATGACAATGTCATGTCACTGTTAAAAACACATCTAAACTGTGAGACATACAGTGAAACTATGAGGGTTTGTAGTGGTGCTTTAGGGCAGCGGTCTTCAAAATTATTTAGGCCAAGGACCCCTTAGCTAAAAGAGACAGAGCTGGGACCCCCTACTATACTGGGTGGGTGGGCGGATGGATGGATATTCACACATTATTTATACAACATATTTTAATGTTAAACATACATGGGAAAGGCACAGTGTTTCATTTTAATGTATATTTTCAGACACTTTAATAAAACTAATTTGCAAACAATTATTTGGCGGCCCCCCTGAAGTAACTCTGAGGACCCCCTAAGGGTTGCGGACCCCCCTGTTGAAGATCTCTGCTTTAGGGGACTTTGATTCATGACCCAAGTAGCCATGATAGAAACCATTAATCATGTGTTCTTGAAACTCAATCAGTCCTCTTGGGTGCAGGGCAACACTGGCAGTGATGGTAAGGGTCAGTGGTAATGGCTAGGGTCAATGACATCTGGGACCTGACACGTTGGGTGACATGCAAACAATATGTGTTTCTCAGAGGTGTATTCATGAAAGAAATTATTAATTATAATTGAAGTTATCACAAGAATTTTGCTTGGTAAAAAAAAAAAAAAAAAATGCGCAAATTCCAAACAAACACATTTTCGTAGCTAGCGACCAAACACAAACTTTAGCATATCTCAGCCAAAGTAAATGCCATCAACGCAAAGCTTGGGAGACTTGTTTGCCATGACATAATTGAACTGCTCTAAGACAATGAATAAATAAAATCAACCCTATCAAATTGCCCCTGCATTATTGCTCTTCTACATTATTCCAGTTGTTCCTCCGCTGTCAGCCAGAGAATCATGACATGAGCTGCAGACTGAGAGGAGGAGACAGTTTAGTAATATCTGCTCCCCTTGGCCTCACGTCTGGCTCTTAATGGCACTTCACAGCGGTAATGGTGCTGGGGTTAATGTTAATGTGGAAATGACTCTGTGTGTGTATGTGTGTGTGTGCGCAGCTGAGGGTCGGCCCGTCCTTCATCCCTAGATCAGTAGCTCTTCTTTTCAGCCTGAGTCTCTCCCTCTCTCCGAGAATGGGCTCGTGCCTCGAGACTGACACAGGCCCGTGGCATCGGCCCCCTCGCTCTTTACCTCTGTTCCCTCCCCAAACAGATGCACACGCACGGTGATTTACAGGCCTGATAGCCCGCGAGCCCGACGTCTGGGCCACCATCGATCCGCCGTTTGATTGCTCGGGTTTACGAGCCGCTGCAGTTTAATTGAACAGAATTAGAGGTCCTGAGATTTCACCTTCTCAACGAGAGCTGATGTGTGATTAGTGTAATGGGGCTGGATAGTTTTTTTTCCCTACATCGTACATCAAGTTTGTATCTAACAGATTAGATGTCTGCGTGCACTCTTCATTTACTATCACAACATGCCATGTTAAGGGATGTGCATTGATTTTTCAGCACAGACACGAGAGCAAAGGTGGCTCCTGCAGCGGCAACAGTCTGGTGTTTTTATTGCGTCGAGCTAAAGTGCAGTCATACACATTTCACATTTCAAACGTTATGGCTAATAAATACCTGAGCTGTTCATCTACTGCTATTTTACCCCATCTGCCTTGGACTGAGATCCGATGGCCATCTGGTTCCTTCTTTATTCTCCCAAAATTGATCTACCACTCAGCTCTCCCTCCCCACACACAAAATATATATGATTTCACCATCCCATTCTCCAGTTAACCCACAGCAAATCAGCCATTTAAGTTTGGGAGCTCGGCCAAGGCTATATCTCAGAACAGCAAAAGAGGGAGCGAGGTGAAAATTTGGGTCTATGACTAAAAGCGTTGGCTCGCACCCAACTAAACAGTCAGGGTTTAAGGTAGCTGGAGCTAACAGCTCTGGATGTGTGAGCGCAGAGCTGCCATTGTGTATGTGTGTGTTTCCCCAGCTTCCCGGTGTTGAGTTTCACTTTTCATGCTGATGGGAGGAAACGCTGATTTCATTTCAGCCTCCTTTGAGTACCTCTGGAACTCTGATTTACAAGCCACGATGCTTTGAGATAATACATTTTGGCCGGACCGCATTAAGCTATAAGAGCAGGGAGCGTTAAAATTAGGATTCATACTGTACTGCAAATACAAGTGAGTCATGAAACAGAGCTGAAGCAGATGTGTTGAAAATGGAGTCCCAGGAGTTGAAGTGAAGCGCAACGCTTATGCTTTTGAACTGCAAATGTTTTGGTCCAAAGGAGAGTACATTTTGGCTGATTATTTTTTAGAGAGAATTCTTCTATATTAATGTTGCAAATGCATTCAATATGAGTCTCAAGGTGAACATTGGATTAATGCAACAAAGGGAGACATACAGACAGGGAGAGAGAAAGCTGTCCTACTCCTGACCACACACACTCATCTCTTTTTTGACCATGGATCTCCTAGATGAGCTCTTGCACTTTTATGGCCTATAACCATTCGGGGCTATAACAGAAGATGTCATTATACATTGCATGGCAGAGTGGCTCCTCTCGTCTGTTCTGTCCCATTGAGCTGCACAGTGCTTCTCAAAGGAGACGTGCCAAAGACGGGCGCCCCAGAGAATGAGATGCTAAGGTCGTTAACTTTTATCCTTCAACTCTGAATTTAAACCGGAACGCCAAGTCTCTGCTCACAATGTCACCCTACACCAATGTCAGAGGTGCACTGTGGGAGTGCAAAGCTAACAGGGAGACAAAAAGTGGATTCTGAACGTCCCTGTTTTTAGAGTGGCTCTCTTGCTAGTGTCCCAGCAGCACTGCTACGCCAGCATCAGCTCCTGTGCTTTAATGTAAAGTGTCCACCGATAACGCACTCACGCGCAGTGGTGTGAGAAGTCCTTGGGTCGCCACAGTGGTGGAAGCAACGTCCCGGGTGAAGTCCTCCAGGGGACCTTTGCTGCGTGTCCTTCCCTGCATCTCCACTCTATAGCATCAATTATGGGGCAAAATGTCTATTGACCTTAGGTTAATAATTATTGTCAGAAAATGTGCCCTTAGAACCTGCTTGAAGCTATTTGCAGGATAAATCGCTCCCTTATTCTCAGAGACCTAACTCTAATGACTTTCTCTTTCCATTAAATTTCACTTGTGTCTAACTTTGAATTTTTTAAATCTGTCCTAGAACATGTACACTACCACGCACATGCCATAGGTGGCCCAACTTATTCTAAAAAGAACATTAACAACAATATACAGTATATGTTTTTCTTTGTTATGTAGAATTTTAACCCCAAAAAAATGAACTATGAGAAGCTGTCAAGTACATTTAGTGTGGTAAACTACTGCGTTTACTTCTGAAGGAATGACTGTAAAGGAAAGTAAAGTATTATATTATAAGTATGCAGGCCTGATATTGTCTCTCTCTGCCTTGTGGACTATGACTTATTGATATTGTAAGACTTCTGTGAAATTACACGATACAGTACGCCGATGCTGGCGGAGAGTTTGGTAACTCAGTGCCTTCCTTAAATAATGCATGGGTGTGGGGCGCCTGGGTAGCTCACCTGGTAGAGTGTACAAAGGCTTAGTCCTTTGGATTCTGACTTGGGGCCCTTCGCTGCATGTCATTCCCCCTCTCTCACCACTTTCATGTCTTAAGCTGCCCTGTCAATAAAGGCCTAAAAATGCCCCAAAAAATAAATAATGCATGGGTGTGGGTGGTATCAGGGTTGGCTATTGAAACTGTGATTCTAAGAGTAAGAGGATGTAAAAAGAAAATGTATTTTAATGACATTTCAATTGAGATAAAGATAGGAATAAAGGGAGCTTTCCTACGCATAAATGTAATGCTAGCATGCTATCTCAAATTCCAGCAGAGTTGGAAAAGAAATAATGAAAAAAGACCTGCATGCCTCATTCGCAGGTTATGCCTCGAGCTACAACCGTTATAACAGGATGTGTGAGCAGGAAAGATCACCGAAGCATAATGTGAAAAAAGGGAATAAACTCACACACACACACATACACACACGCACACACACTCTCAGCCAACCGAAGACAGGGAAAAAAATGAAAATAAAATAAAAGCACACAAGAACCAAAAGCCTATCAGCTGTCAGTCAATGTCAGTGAAATCCCTGGACATGGACGACAGGGTGTATGTGTGGGGGGGTATGAAAGACTTCAGTCGCCTGGAGGGTAAAGAGAGAGCAGGAGAGGAACACAGCAGGACCTCCCTCTGGGGTTTTTACTTCATCCTCAGGAACCCTGACCAGGAATGTTTTGATTTCCACAGGCGATGGTGCCGACGGAAAGACGCATCAGAGCGCCATCCTGCTGCGTGCACTCGTCTGCTTCCTTCACCAGTCACTTCTCCATTTCTTCCCCCCTTCTTTTTTTCTGTTATTGTTTTCATTTTTATTCCTTGTGGAGAGGGGCAAAGAACAAGGTGACCCTGTGAATCCAAGTGGCTCAATGGAAGTGGAACACACAACCAGCCCCAGTGGTGGAATGTAACTAAGTACATTTACTCAAGTACTGTATTTAAGTCCAGATGTTGAGGTACTTTACTAGAGTCTTTTTCTTTTCATGCCACTTTCTACTTCTACTCCACTACATTTCAGAGAGAAATATTGGACTTTACTCCACTACATTCATCTGTTCCAGCTTTAGTTACTAGTTACTTTAGTTACTCCACTACATTCATCTGTTACAGCTTTAGTTACTAGTTACTTTAGTTACTCCACTACATTCATCTGTTACAGCTTTAGTTACTAGTTACTTTAGTTACTCCACTACATTCATCTGTTACAGCTTTAGTTACTAGTTACTTTAGTTACTCCACTACATTCATCTGTTCCAGCTTTAGTTACTAGTTACTTTAGTTACTCCACTACATTCATCTGTTACAGCTTTAGTTACTAGTTACTTTAGTTACTCCACTACATTCATCTGTTACAGCTTTAGTTACTAGTTACTTTAGTTACTCCACTACATTCATCTGTTACAGCTTTAGTTACTAGTTACTTTAGTTACTCCACTACATTCATCTGTTCCAGCTTTAGTTACTAGTTACTTTAGTTCAGAGGTGGGTAGAGTAGCCAAAAATTGTACTCAAGTAAAAGTACTGTTACTTCAGAATAATATGACTCAAGTAAAAGTAAAAAGTAGTCATCAAAATAATTACTTGAGTAAGAGTAAAAAAGTACTTGGTGAAAAAACTACTCAAGTACTGAGTAACTGTTGAGTAACGTCTGATTTATTTTTTAACATAAGCATTCAATCAGACGGACAAAAATACAAAATAATCATATTTAGACAAATTATAGTTCATCCAATCAATTAAATTAATTTAAATTAATTAATTAATTATAAAATAGCTTAAATTAAAATAATCCAGGTAAATTCAAGTACTTAAAAAATAATAATACATAAAAAATAAATAAGCACAAGTAACACAAATTTCCAAACCTTTACACTTTTTTTACCAGACTCTGCAGGCAGAACTAGAACAAGGTAATGGAGCTGCTGTTTGGTACTTTTACTAAGGTAAACATGCTTTCATTCACAAAGGTGGATCACTTGTTATCGGGTTCAATCGCCGTGGTAACTTATGCTGGACGCCTAACCTGGTCGGGAGCAGGTTAAGTTGGAGATCAGAGATCAACTGGTGTGAAAGCACCGCCTACTGACCGATCAATACTCCACTGATAACGGCTTCACCGTTCTTAGAAGATCAGGTGGAGCTCGGTGCGCGGAGAGAGAGAGAGAGAGAGGGGAGAGAGAAAAAAGAGAGGGGTGTGCTCATGCAAAAAATATTTAGAGACCGACAGCCCCGTTAACATTCCCTGATGGGTATATTTGCCGTGTGTAATGCGCACAGCGGTTTTATGTTTTCTATATTTTTTATTTGCTCTCACGATCGCTCTCACTGCCATGGTTGCAACTGAAATAAAAGGCTAAAGCAACGACAGTTTATGGAAAGTACAAGTGTAATTATGGTCAGATATTGTGCCTGACTGATGGGGAAGTGATATTGATACGAGTGCGCATCTACAGCGTCGGCAATTTATTTATTTTTTTGCCAGCTTTCCTTCCCGTTTTAGGAAGCAGCGACTGTATTGCGTTTTGCCTGTAAAACCATGTATGTGTTCATTTTTATGTAGAATTATAGTTTGCTCTTCTTATGTAAAATATGTGGCTATTGTTGGTCATGTTGTGCAAACATCACCTCTTTTATGTGAACAGGCGCCGCTGGATTGAGAAACCCTGGGTTGGTTGAACTAGTTGATAACCACCGTCATGACACAGTTTATGCGGGACCGCGGTGGTTAGGTTAGGTGAAGCCGGGTAACTGAAATAAATCCAGGGCATGTTGATCTTGCTTCGTAGTACAGGGCGCGGTTCCCTCCTCGTCTGTGACGTTTCTGACATTGCCATTTTTGTTTTGCTGCGACTGTAAAAGCTAACCCATCCCGCTGCTTGGTTTGAGGAAGGTGACGAGACTGCACAACTACGTTTGATTGGGTGAAACCCAGTCACGTGGTAGAGGCTTTAGCGGAAGTCTCTCTCTGTCAAAATAAAACATTAAAATGAGGCGTACGCGGGGGGGATAAAAACAATGACTCGTAGAATACCAAAGAGGTAAAAAGAAAAGTAACGAGCTCATTGTAGCCTAATGTAGCGGAGTAAGAGTACAGTTTCTTCTTCACAAATCTACTCAAGTAAAAGTAAAAAGTATAGTGATTTAAAACTACTCCTAGAAGTATCATTTTTTCAAAAACTTACTCAAGTAAATGTAACGGAGTAAATGTAACTCGTTACTACCCACCTCTGCTTTAGTTACTCCGTTACATTCATCTGTTCCAGCTTTAGTTACTAGTTACTTTAGTTACTCCGCTACATTCATCTGTTCCAGCTTTAGTTACTAGTTACTTTAGTTACTCCACTACATTCATCTGTTCCAGCTTTAGTTACTAGTTACTTTAGTTACTCCGCTACATTCATCTGTTCCAGCTTTAGTTACTAGTTACTTTAGTTACTCCACTACATTCATCTGTTCCAGCTTTAGTTACTAGTTACTTTAGTTACTCCGCTACATTCATCTGTTACAGCTTTAGTTACTAGTTACTTTAGTTACTCCACTACATTCATCTGTTCCAGCTTTAGTTACTAGTTACTTTAGTTACTCCGCTACATTCATCTGTTACAGCTTTAGTTACTAGTTACTTTAGTTACTCCACTACATTCATCTGTTCCAGCTTTAGTTACTAGTTACTTTAGTTACTCCGCTACATTCATCTGTTCCAGCTTTAGTTACTAGTTACTTTAGTTACTAGTTACTTTAGTTACTCCGCTACATTCATCTGTTACAGCTTTAGTTACTAGTTACTTTAGTTACTCCACTACATTCATCTGTTCCAGCTTTAGTTACTAGTTACTTTAGTTACTCCACTACATTCATCTGTTCCAGCTTTAGTTACTAGTTACTTTAGTTACTCCACTACATTCATCTGTTCCAGCTTTAGTTACTAGTTACTTTAGTTACTCCACTACATTCATCTGTTCCAGCTTTAGTTACTAGTTACTTTAGTTACTCCACTACATTCATCTGTTACAGCTTTAGTTACTAGTTACTTTAGTTACTCCACTACATTCATCTGTTGCAGCTTTAGTTACTAGTTACTTTAGTTACTCCACTACATTCATCTGTTCCAGCTTTAGTTACTAGTTACTTTAGTTACTCCACTACATTCATCTGTTACAGCTTTAGTTACTAGTTACTTTAGTTACTCCACTACATTCATCTGTTCCAGCTTTAGTTACTAGTTACTTTAGTTACTCCACTACATTCATCTGTTACAGCTTTAGTTACTAGTTACTTTAGTTACTCCACTACATTCATCTGTTCCAGCTTTAGTTACTAGTTACTTTAGTTACTCCACTACATTCATCTGTTACAGCTTTAGTTACTAGTTACTTTAGTTACTCCACTACATTCATCTGTTACAGCTTTAGTTACTAGTTACTTTAGTTACTCCGCTACATTCATCTGTTCCAGCTTTAGTTACTAGTTACTTTAGTTACTCCGCTACATTCATCTGTTCCAGCTTTAGTTACTAGTTACTTTAGTTACTAGTTACTTTAGTTACTCCGCTACATTCATCTGTTACAGCTTTAGTTACTAGTTACTTTAGTTACTCCACTACATTCATCTGTTCCAGCTTTAGTTACTAGTTACTTTAGTTACTCCACTACATTCATCTGTTCCAGCTTTAGTTACTAGTTATTTTAGTTACTCCGCTACATTCATCTGTTCCAGCTTTAGTTACTAGTTACTTTAGTTACTCCGCTACATTCATCTGTTCCAGCTTTAGTTACTAGTTACTTTAGTTACTCCGCTACATTCATCTGTTCCAGCTTTAGTTACTAGTTACTTTAGTTACTCCGCTACATTCATCTGTTCCAGCTTTAGTTACTAGTTACTTTAGTTACTCCGCTACATTCATCTGTTACAGCTTTAGTTACTAGTTACTTTAGTTACTCCACTACATTCATCTGTTCCAGCTTTAGTTACTAGTTACTTTAGTTACTCCACTACATTCATCTGTTCCAGCTTTAGTTACTAGTTACTTTAGTTACTCCGCTACATTCATCTGTTCCAGCTTTAGTTACTAGTTACTTTAGTTACTCCGCTACATTCATCTGTTCCAGCTTTAGTTACTAGTTACTTTAGTTACTCCGCTACATTCATCTGTTCCAGCTTTAGTTACTAGTTACTTTAGTTACTCCGCTACATTCATCTGTTCCAGCTTTAGTTACTAGTTACTTTAGTTACTCCACTACATTCATCTGTTCCAGCTTTAGTTACTAGTTACTTTAGTTACTCCGCTACATTCATCTGTTCCAGCTTTAGTTACTAGTTACTTTAGTTACTCCACTACATTCATCTGTTACAGCTTTAGTTACTAGTTACTTTAGTTACTCCACTACATTCATCTGTTCCAGCTTTAGTTACTAGTTACTTTAGTTACTCCACTACATTCATCTGTTACAGCTTTAGTTACTAGTTACTTTAGTTACTCCACTACATTCATCTGTTACAGCTTTAGTTACTAGTTACTTTAGTTACTCCACTACATTCATCTGTTACAGCTTTAGTTACTAGTTACTTTAGTTACTCCACTACATTCATCTGTTACAGCTTTAGTTACTAGTTACTTTAGTTACTCCACTACATTCATCTGTTACAGCTTTAGTTACTAGTTACTTTAGTTACTCCACTACATTCATCTGTTACAGCTTTAGTTACTAGTCACTTTAGTTACTCCACTACATTCATCTGTTACAGCTTTAGTTACTAGTTACTTTAGTTACTCCACTACATTCATCTGTTCCAGCTTTAGTTACTAGTTACTTTAGTTACTCCACTACATTCATCTGTTACAGCTTTAGTTACTAGTTACTTTACACATTAAGATTCCTGCACACAGAACACATGTAGCTTTATAAAATCTGATGTTTGATTCTAAAGTAAACTAGCCAACAATATAACGACCTACAAGTCCAGCTGAGATGATGAGACCATTAAACACACAACAGTGTGGTATTAGTACTTTTACTTAAGTAAAGGATATGAATACTTCTTCCACTGCTGTCTTTGGGTAGGCAGTCCAAGGAGAGGCTGATGAAAAGGACAATAAAAAGAAATGTGTAAGAGGCCTGTGAGGAACAGCAGTTTCTAAGGGAGTTTGAGGTCTTCAGCTCCTAAACTGGATAATGAAAGTCACTGTCTGTGCTGTAAAGATTTGGTCCTGATGGGACGCTAAGTTCGCTGTGTGATCTCTGATCGTCTAATGTTTTTTTACATAGGTTCATCGAAAAAGGGCTTGATCGCGGCATGTTTGTATAGCCATATCTTGTTATATCTGGGGTCTTTTTTCATGCGTTTGAACCGGCTGACTCTGAGCCTGCTGCCTGCTGTGGGTCAACTCCCACGCAGACATCCACAGAGGCAACGGAGACACGCAGAGAGTAAGAGTGGGAATAAAGGATTGGTAGAGGGAGGGACTGTGAAGAAGCGCTAGAAAAACAACGGTTGGGAGAAATGAAGTGTCGATGCGAGCATGCCGCAGCACAGAGAGAAGCAGAACGGCCTATTATGACAGTTCAGGGATGAGCCCAGAGCTGTCAGCAAAAATGGAAATAAAAAGGGCTGTGAGTGGCCCCACAGCAAGTCAAAGTGACAGCCATGTAAATAATATTGGCGGAATAAGCTGCAATTGAGGCATAATTTACCCAGCCCCTCCCTATCCTAAAGAGAGAAAAAAAAGCTGACAATTTGTCCTTTGAAGGTTAAAATGAGAATTTTTGGGGCTTTCAGAGAGAACTGTGTTAGCTACAGTAAGGGCTCTGTGAGCAGAGCCTAAGCAGGCCCATTGCACTTCCTGCACCGCTGCCTGGCCCCAGTTCTGAAAAATCATTACGCCACCATCTGTCTGTCATGACCTTGGCGTATATATATACTTCATATTTATGACATTTAAACGGAAACCAGATGCAAAGGGCCTTTAAAGAGAGGTCTGATCCGCCACTCGGGGCTAATGGCCCAATAGTGTGAACGCTGCGTACGCTCCAATATTGAGCCGACTGCCAATCAAATGAACATACCATAGAGAGCTGGCAGCCATGGACTCATTATGAAGAGTTGAGTGTTTAACTCTGTGTTGTGTAGCGGTCAAGGACAACACTTCCTGACATAGGAGTAGATTTCGGGAATATAGATTTCCCATATTTTGATTTGTCCGCCTCAAGAAATATGATTTTTGGTTTTGGATTGCAGATTGTGTCCACGCTGTCAATTTCATTTTTTACGTTTTGCATTTTTTTTTTCAACCTTGTGGCGCTTTTTCTGATGTTTTTGTCGTTTTTTATTTTTCAACATTTCTGAAGCTTTTTTTGCAACATTTTCAGAAGTTTACTAACTGAGCAGCTTTGTAAGAGAGAATTTTTTAAAAGACCTAACAGAAAATGTTCTATATTTTCACTGTAGCTACACACATACTTTTTTCCGTTTCTCAATTACGGGGCAAAGTCCGGGTAATGAGCTGCCAGAACTGTTTCTGTTATTTTACGGTTTTGTTGTTTCTTAGAGTGTAGGAAATGAAGGTTTGATGCTGAGGACCCCCAGAGCCCCCTTGGTTATAACGTGTCCCCAACAATGTTGAAACAAAAGCTATGCCCTTGCTTCCCGAGACGCCAGTGCTTCGCTGCAGTGGTAGAGAAACAAAGCAGGAATGCTTTCTGTGCCGTCGCCAGAGGTGTCAAAGTATTCCCATTCATTACTCAGGTAGAAGTACAGATACTAGGGTTTGAAAAGACTTCTGTAGAAGTTGATAAAGTAAAGTAAAAAAAAAAATGTCATTAAGGACAAAAGCTTACCCCGCCCCACAGGGGTCTATAGCGCACTACCCCACCTCCACAAAAAAACATTTTTTTAAAGGCAATAACGACTAATGTTATATTAAAATGTTAATGTAGAAAAATTTGGGATGCCCCTGTTTCAGCCGCATTTATGCCCATTGAAAATGAATGCATTTTAGTACAATGCAAATACATTAAAGAACCATATATGTGTACTACTGAGCATTAACATGTTTCATGGAGCTGAAGATATGACGACTAGTTGCTTATAAGTATTGTAATTAGCTCGTGGTACTTCGGTGCACAGAGCTTTCAGCGCATTCGAAAGGAGTTGTTTTTGCATCCAACCTTTTCGAAAGATTCTTCCAGGTACAGCCAGGGATGTAGAAGGGTTGGCTGGTCTTCCTGGCTACCAACCTCTTCGCTGGTGCTTGGTTGGGACATTTCTCTTGAGTTCTCTTGAGTCTCTGCCATGGACATCTTCGTACTTCTACTATTTGTACTTCGTTACTTGACACCTCTAGCCGTCGCTGGGAAAAGTTAAAAACAAGAAGAACTTAATGCACACTGATGTAACAAAAAGATACATACAATTCTCAAAAAAATAATAAACAACTAAATTCATTTATTTTGAAAAACATTACATTAAAGGTGCAGTAGGTAAGCCTTATAAAACTAACTTTTTGTCATATTTGCTGAAACTGACCCTATGTTCCAGTAGAACTACATGAAGCAGGCCATTAAAAAGAATCCAGCTCCTCTGGCTCCACCTACAGCCTGTAGTGCGATTTGCAAAAATCCACCACTCCCTGTTCAGATGCACCAATCAGGGCCAGGGGGGGTGGTGTCTAACTGCGTGTCAATCACTGCTCATGCACACGCATTCATTCTCCCTTGTGGGGGGAGGGGCTTAGGAGACCGGATTGGGCTTTAGCAGAAAGGGGGGAGGGACTGACAAGTTGTCGATGTTGACATTGTTTGGCTATATCCTGGATCTTCCCAATCCTACCTACGGCACCTTTAAACTGGCCATGCACTAACCCCACACTGTAAGAAAAGTCCGTAAATATACGATACAATTTACCGTGTTAATGTGAAGGAATTTTCCGTAATATTTTTTTACAGGAGTTTTAACCGTATTTTTTAAGGACACATTGCATTGTGGGAGCATGAAGCGCCGTACGTGCTAACGTCTCAATGAAGAAGCGGTCATCAACGGACGTTTCAAACGGAGTTTCATCTTCGGGGTTGCACTTCTGTGGTAAAAAATATATTTTCTTTAACTAAAATAATATAGTATATATAGATATATAGATATATATATCTATATATATATAGTTCTGTATAGTTTTAATTAGAAATAGTTGTCCAGTCTGTGTTAACCTGTCTTTAACGTTACCGTTAACATTACCGGATAAGCAATATGTGCCATTAGTAGCTAGCTAGCTAACCAACACCAGTTGGCGAGACAACGGGCTAAAGTTACCATAGCCCCAGCCTTAGTCGATTCACCTATTCGGACATGATACAAAAATTATAACTTAGCCATTAGCCGTCTGTTTTGGCTAGTTGGGCCGGCTAAAGATAGTTTACCGGCCGACGCCAGTTAACGAGTGCCGTCATGTTGGCTTGTAATGTCTGTGAATTTAAATGCGTCTCATTGACAGAATATCTGAAGCACTGCAGCTCACACAGACATCTTAATAATGTACTTTTATCATGTGACCATAAAGATTGTGGAAGGAGGTCTTCCTCATTCAACTACCTTGCTGTTCACATGTCACGAACACACCCAGACACAGGGATCCGACAAACTTGGAACCGGAGTGTGTCTGTGCAGTTGAGGTGTTTGTTAAATTTTTGCAGCAGAGAATATGCAGATGTTAAACGGCTTGTGTCTCACTTGAGTGACCACATACAAGAGGGTCTAACTGTAACTTGTCCCTTTGATCGATGTTCTAAGACATTTAATGTAAAAACATCCTTTTCATCTCATCTGTCCAGATATCACAGAGGGTGGAGTGTCACCCAGATAGCACCTGTTCATCTCTGTGAAGCTGCAGAACAGTATTTTCCAGGTGAGAGGGCACATGTTGCAGAGAATTAAGGAATTGATGTGAGTAATGCAGACCAAAGTAATGATGTTGATGTAGACCAAAGTAAGGCTGCTGAGTGATAAAGTGCAACATGCCTACACAGAAAATCTAGCTCTGTTTTACTTGGGTTTGCAGGCAAAGTATTTAGACTTTGGACACACCCACAAAAAAAAGGAAAATGTGATTTTAATTTAATTATGTATGGGCTATGGTTCTCTCATAGCCTGGATGCCAGCCGAACGTAGCCCCGCCCACAAAATTTTAGGTCGGATTCTGACTAGAATCTGAGTATGACCACGTCAGGCTAGTTCTCTCACCTATCTCTCTCAACTCTTAGTTAAATATAGAAAGTAAACAATAAACAGTAAACAAACTCTTAGCTAACTATAGAAAGTAGAGGTAAGAATAACATAAAATAAAAGTAAAATAAATTCACGGAGGTTTTTGTATAAGGGCTAAACATTTGTTTTAGATGTACTTTAAAGCTCTTAACAAAACCTGGGCAAAAATTGAGCTTTCGAGGTTAAGCCTTATTGTAGTTACTACTACCTAGTAATTTATGATCTAAGTATTACCGTACTGTATACAGTAAATGTATACAGTAAATACTGTATACATTGAAAACATAGTTCATGACATTTGTGTTTCTTTGATATTTTATTTTCCAACAACAGGAGTCAACTGCTGCTGGACTGAGCATCCCAAGAACCCCTTGCATCCTTATGGGTATGTATTCTGTATAATATTTAGGCATGCATGTTATGGATTTCACTTACTATTACTCCTACTCTTTACTGTTAACTTTTACTCTTTCCTCTTACTTTATACTCTTTACTCGTACTTTTTACTCTTTACTGTGGATTTGCATTGTTATTCTTTTTTTTTGTTAATATTTTCTATCTTCTAATATCTAAGTTAATCTATGTTTAAGGTGAGCGACGATTCAAGATTGCTGTCGATCAGGAAGTGGTCAATGACCATATCAACTCCATCATTGTGGCCCTGAGCTACGCTTTCTCTTTGTTTTATGTATTGAACATAAAATACCCAAAGGAGATGTCAATCACCCTGGAATTCATACAAAGGTAAGCAACTCTTTGTTTTTGTTTTGAAATGTTATGTATAGAGCATATTGTGTTGCTGTTTATTAAGTTTGACATTGTAAATACACTCACCAGACACTTTATTAGGTACATCTGTGCAATATAATATACATTCTTCTTTTACGAGGCTTTTACATTTTCAGTTTTTGTTGACATTGTCAGAAAGGTGATGATTATACTTTATTTATTATTGAGGTCATAGTGAATTTTGGTGGTGTACTTGAGTGCATTATATTGAGTATTGTCCTTATACTTTATACATTTTTAATGGTCGATCAAAAATATATACAAAAATATATAACAGCTGTATAATACCTGTGTATATATATTTTTGATGGACCATTAAAAATGGAACTGGGACATCCATCAACCTTTGGAGTGGACATTCCTTTTCTCTGATCAGTGTGTGAGCTTTTCCTGCTTTCTTCTGGACCCTGGAGTTTAACCATACATTGAGGAGGACAAAATATTAGGAACACTTTTCTTGCACTCCAGTACACAGGGCTCCAGACTGCGACCAAATGGTCGCATTTTGCGACCAAAATTTGAGTGTGTGTGACCAGTAAATTTGCCCCCTTTTTTTACACGTTAAACGTAGAAATTTCGGTACCTGAGACCGCGTAAGCTTATCTGTCCTCTCTGAAAGTGGACAGAGAGCAGAGCTCTGACACAAACACACGCAGAGCTGCAGACGATGCAAACTACGTCGGCTCTGCAGTTTTGTTGAAGTCACAGAGAGTCACAGAAATGCCAATAAAGTGGTTTCAAGTGTGGTTACAGTTTTTCATAACTTCACGCAGACAGCGTTTGCTGCGATATGATATTAGTGGCAAGCCGAAAGCGGTCGCGGTGCTGTTAATGTTATACTTCCTCTGAAACGAGCAGCCAGGCACAACAGTGGTTTATGTGCCCTGGTGCCTGACTGACAGGCTGAGGGTGAAAGGCAAGGCAACTTTACTTCTACAGCACCTTTCAGCAACAAGGCAACTCAAAGTGCTTTACATGAAACATTAAAGAGCAATTAGTAACGGTCAGGATGAAAATAAAACAATAATAAAATTTTTACTGTCATGATAGCGATGTGGCTGTCAGTTTACCTTCTATGTTGCATCTTCAAAAGTGACACTGAATTTGAAACAGCACATTGTTATTTCTGCATCTATTATCAAAGTATTTATTAGTAATACAGTGGAAATTAGTAGAAATGTGAATATTTGGTTAGCATGTTGATTTAGGGTGTGTGCCGCTAAAATTTCTGGTTGTGCGATTTTCAGCTGATCGGTCATGTCCGGTGCTTGGCTCAGGGTTAATACGTTTTGAAAAAAACTGGAAAAGTCATGGAATTTGAAAAATGAAAATTCCAGGCCTGGAAAGGTTTTGGAAACATCAAAAGACACCAGAAAGTTTTGGAAAAGTCATGGAATTTTTTTAACACAGCATAGTAATATGTGATTAATAAATTTATTTTCACGTTGTCTTAACCTCAACGTTGTATTCGGAGAGCGATATTAAGAATCCCACTATGAACCACATACATTATCATTCATTTATAGTTAAAACCTCTGATGGTAAACTTTAACACAGATTAGTATTCTTTAGGGCTGCACAATTAATCGAATTTTAATCACGATCACGATTTTGGCTTCCCACGATCAAATTTGCATGATGGAGCGATATTTAAAATGCGTCATAGAACGCTCCTTATCAAAGTTTTTGCAAAGCCACTCTAGCGCTCCATAAACCACTGTCTGATCACGTGCCTCTATGAGCCAATCAGAGTTGTTCCCTGCACCGCGCAGCTTAGTTTAGATGTAGACAGTCACAGAGGACAGAGTAACGTGAGGAAAATTCCACAACAGGTAGCAGACGGTCATCATAAGCCGGTCACAATGTTTACCAGTTTACCAGTAAACGCAACATTGTGTCCCGTATGTTTTGTTTTTCAGACAACAGCAGTGACCATAGTGCTAGTTTGTGTCTGTTAGCTCATAGCTTTAGCAGCAGACTGTTTGAGGTCCCGTTGTTGGAAATACAGTCACACTACACCGTTTAGCTGTCAGCATTTTAGCTGTGTTTAATCCAGTTACTACGGTGGCTAACAGTAGGCTAACGTTACCTGCTAACGTGTTATTAGTGTTTACTAGCGTGACATGCAGCGATGTTTATGTTGCCTCTAATGTGGGCTTCGGAGCATCAGAGCGCAACGCAGACATGTAAGTAGCAGTGTAATGAGCCAATTAAATCCGCGTTGCTATTTCGTCAGGTAGATACCTTACGGCAAACGTGCATGTGTGGAAAGCGGTCGCACAACAGCTGAAATGGCATACTCATTCACAGTATCCTTCAATAAAGGAGGAATATAGCACAATATGGATGTAAAAGCAGTTATAATTAGCCTATGTGACAATAACATTTGTTTTGGTTAAATCAACAAATAATCGTGATAATTAATCGTGATCTCAATATTGATCAAAATAATCGTGATTATCATTTTGGCCATAATCGTGCAGCCCTAGTATTCTTATTGTAGAATGTCGACTGACATTTTCAGGAACACATAGTCATGGAAATTTGTCAAAAAGCCATGTAAAAGTATTGGTTAAATGCGTATGAACCCTGCTGGCTGATCAGTCTCTTATATCAGATTTTTAACCAGATTATTAATGGATACAATGATTTACAAATTTGGGCTTCCCACAATCAAATTCACGTGATCGAGCGATATTTAAAATGCTTCATTCCATTCATAGAACGCTACGAAAGTTTTTTTTTTTTCCAAAGCTCCGTAAACCAGTCTGCTCACATGCCTCCATTATGGCCAAAATAATAATCACGATTATTTTGATCAATATTGAGATCACGATTAATTATGACGATTATTTGTTGATTTTAACCAAAACAAATTTTATTGTCATCTAGGCTAATTATAACCACTTTTAAATCCATATTGTACTACATTCCTACTAATACATCCATATTGTGCTATATTCCTCCTTTATTGAAGGATACTGTGAAGGAGTATGCCATTTCAGCTGTTGTGCGACCGCTTTCCACACATGCACGTTTGCCGTGAAAGATACAGGCAATGCAATTTTCTATTCAATGTATAGCAACGCGGATTTCGGTGGCTCATTACACTGCCACTTACATGTCTGCGTTGCGCTCTGATTAAGGCTGAGCAATTTTATCGATTCTGCGATATAAATCGATATTTTATTCCCCAAGAAAGTATTGATTTTTATGCCGCGAGTATCGATACATAAGTCCCATTCAAATCCCCCGTGTTAACCCCCGTTCACATTGCAGGAAGAGCAATTTGGTCAGCCAGCCGCTAGTGTCGCTGTAGAGCAGCCAACGTCAACTGGCGGCCCGCACAAAATGTAAAGAGGAAAAACTGTGTTCTGTTATTTATCATTTCAAGCATTTAGAGCAAAAACCCAGCCCCCTGTATTTACATCTCTATTCACATGCCGGGATTCTGTACAGCGATGACCGAGCTCCACGCACACGGCTGAGCCGAGATGTGTGTGCGTTAAAACACACACACAGCTGAGCCGAGATGTGTGTGTGCGTTAAAGGTTAAAACACGCAGCACCTGACTGGGAACGATACAGAGTTACCAACGGCCGCTGGGGCAGATGAACTCACGCTGGTCTCTTTTCTGTAAATAGGCTACAATTAAACCTTCGTGAGTAGAAAGTCAATACTTATCAATGCACTCACCTGTGTAGACCGGCATAAACATGTAGAAAGCGATATTTCAATCTGCTCTCTCTGCTCAGTCTACCGTGCTGTTTTACGCTAACACAGCTCTATTCTGCAAATAGCGAATTTTCACAAACAAGCTAAAACAAAAGCTCTCGGTTTGTAGTCTAACTGTTTATCTTAGGTTGCCGGGAATCTGGACATTTTGACAAATTCTTGTAAACCTCACTGCTGGCTGAACACACCAAACTCTCTGCTAGAGCGGACAATCTGGAGCTACTTAATATGCACGTGAATGACGCGATCGTTATGTTCGGGTGATGATGATGATTCTGGTTGCAACAGTATTTTGCAACATCATCGTTTCATTGCAAATGAGGCATACATGACGAGTGCATAGCCTGCTTATCAGTCCATTCATCATTAAAGCTGGGCTTTTGGCTTTTCCACGTCAACTTTTCGCTTCTGCGTCTTTGACAGTGACATGTTTACCTGACAACAGCCTTTCTTTCTGCAAGCATTTTCCACCAATCAGGATGCTGCATACTACAATAATTTTTCCATAATCACAGACTTTAACCATCACTCCTCAGTGAACTGCCTCCTAGTCTGAGATCTTTTTCTAGTTAAAGAGCCAGTTATCATTAGGGAGTTTCCATGTTTTTTAGGAGTTTGCTCACACTAATACATGTAAAAAAAAATAGCATTAATTCAGTAAGAAAGTGAAAAAGAATAGGCGTATTAGTTATAAATTCATTTTATTTTCTTTATTTGAAAGACCGGCCGCCACAGTGCTTAGAAAAATTCTGAAAAAAATGTAGTTGATGATCCCTGCTGTAGACTCTCTGTCCAGTCAGAGACATATTGTGTAATTGATGTTATCAGTTCAATTAATTAAATCCAAGTAAATGGAACACTCACAATATGTCACCAAAATCACTCGGTCCCCTTTAAATCTTTCAGAAAATGATGTAAGTGTATCGAATTATATCGAATCGTATCGAATCGTATCGTTGGCTGAATATCGTGATATATATCATATCATGAGCTGAATATCGTGTATTGTATCGTATCGTGAGATTAGTGTATCGCTACAGCCCTAGCTCTGATGCTCCGAAACCCACGTTAGAGGCAACATAAACATTGCTGCATGTCATGTTAATAAACCTTAATAACACGTTACACAGCAGGTAACGTTGGCCTACCGCCACAGTAGTAACTGGATTAAACACGGCTAAAATGCTGACAGCTAAATGGTGTAGTGTGACTGTATTTCACTGGAGAGGATTCCAACAGCGGGACGTACAACAGTCTGCTGCTAAAGCTATGAGCTAAAACACACAAACTAGCTCTATGGTCACTGCTGTTGTCTGAAAAACAACACCGACGGGACAAAATGTTGCGTTTACTGGTTAACTGGTAAACATCGTGACGGGCTTATGATGACCGTCTGCTACCTGTTGTGGAATTTTCCTCACGTAACTGTCCTCTGTCACTGTCTACATCTAGAAACTAAGCTGCGCGGTGCAGGGAACAACTCTGATTGGCTCATAGAGGCACGTGATCAGACAGTGGTTTATGGAGCACTAGAGTGGCTTTGCAAAAACTTTGATAAGGAGCGTTCTATGACGCATTTTAAATATCGCTCCATCATGCAAATTTGATCGTGGGAAGCCAAAATCGTGATCGTGATTGTATTCGCTATAACAACCGCCTCGTTCTACATTATCCCTTACTTACTAGCTCTCTAACCTCTAACCACAAACTTTTTTGGAGCACAAGAGCACAACGCAGACAGATTATATAGATAACTTGCACCGTAATCCACGTTGCTATTTCATCCGGTAGATACCGGGCACCGGTGCCCTATTGGCACCGGATTTTAACATGTGCCGTTAACGTGAACAGATAATTGCGTTGCCTGTATCTTTTCACAGCGAACACGCATGTTTGGAAAGCGGTTGCACAACAGATGAAATGGCGTACTCCTTCATAATATCTTTCAACAAAGGAGGAATGTAGCACAATATGGATGTGAAAGCAGATATAATTAGCCTAAGTGACAATACAATTTGTTTTGGTTAAAATTTAACAAATAATCGTGATAATCATTTTGGCCATAATCGTGCAGCCCTATTACAAATGTTAATTTGTTCTAGTAGTTGTCCTGTAATGGAACAATACTCAAATTGGATTTACGAGGATTTTTCCATCTCAACTTGGTCTGCATGTTACTCTCTGTCAGTTTCATTCATTTCATTACTTGTGTTGCTAAAAACAAAATCCATTTCTTTAAGAGTTTTCCTGGGAATAAATCCTGAGCGAGGGTCAAAGGCCGAGAAGAAGAGGACCAAACACCAGCACATTCCTCCAAGACTGCTGAAGTTCCTGTGTGAATGTAACAACTTCGAGAATCCATGGATGGTAATTTGAGCTGTGTGTGGATGATGATTTTTGCCATGTATTTGGAAATGTTTAAAAGAAAGTTGAAAAGCTGTTTTACTTGTTTGTGACCACCGTTTGATGCAACACCATTATTGTCATGTTATTAATGAATGTTTACTCTGTTGCTATTTAAACAATCTTCTACAAAATGAGCACTTTTTAATGGTGCTTTGCACATAGTTCAATGAATTGTTGTTCAATGTATTGTTTTAGTCTGTTATGTGTTTCAAGCTATACAAAACAAACTAGGGATGCCTCGATCACTTCATAATGTTCCTCTCCATTTGCCTATGAACAAATTCTCAGATCGCATATGATGATCCATTGGGCCATCCCTAGAATGCACTTCATGAATCATAGTTTTAAATTTGTTTTATTCAGTTTGTTGCTGTTTTAATGCAAAAAGTCTGATCCAAAACATGGTGCTTTGCATTTTGTTAAAATAATTCGTAAAAAATTCTTTCCGTGGTGAAGACATTTCTTGGTAGCAAATACTACTGAGGGTATACTGTAAATCTACGGAATTATCCGTTCTAGGATTAACAGAAGTGTCTGTGAATAAACAGAGAATATACTGTAAATCCGTTAATCCGACAATAACGGATAAATTCCTGGTAATTTTCTGCCAGGACTTTATCCGTTTTTTTACGGATTTTTATCTTACAGTGCACATAGCTGCCACTGATCATTTGCTAAACCCCCCGAGGAAAAGAGTAAGGAAAGGATTAATCATTTGTTTGTCTGCTCTCTTGTTAGTTTACTGGCCAAGCTGCTGCTAGTATATTACTGTAAATTCACATAATACAGTAAGTAACTGTGCACCTGTTTACCGTTAAATACCCTCATTTTAAAATACAGTAAGTTTACTGTAAATGTATGGTAAACTAAAAACTGCATAGTTCCCCTTTAAGGACCCATTGTATAAAAATCACTGAGAATATCGAGGGATCAGCTATCTCTGTAAACTGCATGTGGGCCATGCGAGTGTGGAAAGCCTGACAGGCATAGCAACAGTAACTACGAGGGGGGGTGGGGGGGTCTTAGTAACTGTAAATTGTAGAGAAACAAAGCATTTACAGGGTCTCTCTTGCATAAATGCTGTCTGCACTCTAGTTTAATGTATAACATGAGCAAAGTGACAAAATGCTCCATTCTAGTCAACACGGTCGCACAGTACACTTTAGAGCAACACTTCTACACTTCAATAAACTTGAAAATGTAAAAATTACAACTTTAGCTCCAAAATGTAAAAGTATATTTCAACTAACTGTACAGTCTTTCAACACTCATGTTGCCTTAGGCTCAAATTTTCACATTTTCACAGTTTCTACATCACAAATGTGGGTTTCTTTCAAGGAAATTGCCCCAAATAACACGGATTGTTCCATACAACGCTCTTTGCCATTAAAATGAAGGACCAGATCTCTACTTTCATAGAATTTTGGGGTGTTTTATTAAATTTTAAACTAATTTAATAGTGAAAAAAGCGCAGAAAAAAATGACAAAAACCTTGTCTAAAATAGGGTTAATTTTCTATTTTTACCCGAGAGAAAAACACGTTGCATGGCAGACGGGAAGACAACCCAGTTTCACGGGATTGCGCCCGCTCGTCTCGTCACCTGTCAAACTGCCAGCACCCCCCCCCCAACCTGCCCGCTCGCCTCTCACTGAAAATGGATTACCAAGCGCGACAATCGCTTCCAGTGTGAAAAGCCCTTTAAGCTTCCCAAAAGTATCTAAAAAACAGCCCCAGCAATGACTCTGTCTCCAGTCACAACAGTCTCTTGCGAAAACTTCCAATAGTTATATAAAAAAAAATCAAATAAATGCTATTTAAGAGTAAAACATTTTACCAAAGGACAGATTGTCTGCATAAATATAGTGTTTGTTCTGGCTTACAGCTGTGGGTGTTTGAGAATGGGAACAACAGGTGAAATCAGCCAATCGTTTGGTGTGGTAACTGCATCTTGTTCTTACATAAATATGCCATTTGTTAAAGTGGTGACAGTTGATCAAGGATCCAGAGGAAACTTTCAGCAGATGGAATTATGGCAAGCAACTAGAATATTGGATTTTATGAGCCTTTTCCACCCAATATTTGTGTTTATTGCCAATAAACAGATGCAGCTTGAACACGCTGAAACAATTATGTGTAAATTCTTTCAGCTCACTCTGTGTGTGTGTGTGTGTGTGTGTGTGTGAGCTCAAAGAAAATACTGTTTGCAAACAAGTCTCCAGTGTTTGTTTTCCCCATTTTGGATTTGCCATATGTGCCATTATTATAAATGCCAGACAGTTTTGAGGATTTGAAAGCTGACGTGACACTTTAATGTGACTGCCGACTCATGATGCACCATCAGCAATGCCCTATATCTCTACCATCTGGTATTTACAGTTGGTTGGAACAATAGGCTCTTTTTTTTATATTTGTGTCACAGTGAGAAAAACATTGTTTCAATCCTAAAATGAACAATGGCTGAATTCCATTTCGCTGCTTCAGTTTTAGAATCCTGGTATTGGCCATGCTGGCTCCCTGTCATGGCTTATTGGGACACTTCAATAACACAGCATGCTGAGGGTACCTGGAAGTGGTCTGAGTGTGTGCACGCATACAGTATGTGTCTGTGGGAGTGTACGTCAGAGTGAGGGTGTTTTAAAATGCTCTCCCTGTGTAAGTGTGTGTGTGTGTGTGAAGAAAAAAAAATAGCAATATTTTTATATATATTTGTATCTGTTTTTATGACTGTTATGTGTATCTGCACCTTGACCAACTGAATGTCCCTATTTTGGGATAATAAAGTTTACCTTGACCTTTGAATTATACGCTTTGGGCGCCTGGTTAGCTCACCTGGCAGAGCGTGCACCCATACATAAGAGGCTCAGTCCTTGATGCAGCGGCCGTGGGTTCGGCTCCGACCTGCGGCCCTTTGCTGCATGTCATTCCCTCTCTCTCTCTCTCTCTCTCTCTCTCTCTCCTTTCATGTCTAAGCCTGTCCTGTCAAAAATAAAGGCCTAAAAAAAACAGCTTGATTGTATGCTTTACCATTTCCCTCTCATTTACTCACTCACACACCGACGTCAGCGAGCTGCCATGCAACCCTACCATGGCAGCAGTTTGGGTTCAGTGAAGCTTCCACATATGTTGCTGCAAGAGCCAGGGATCTGCCAGCCCTCCAATTAGTGGTTGGTTTTAGTCCACGGTATACTCTATATTGTCATATTGCCCACCCTTAGGTGTTGGGGTAACCTCCTGTGTGTGACACCCTCCCAGTGAGATTCTTGACAGGTGAAATAAAGTGGGGGCAAAAGGGCAGTCAATAGGGGGCTTATAACGTGGGAGGAACAATTATTATTCTTGCTGTACTGTATGTAGCCACAGCTTAAGTTTTACAGTATGTGCAATTTATTTGTGGAAACTTTAATAAGTAACCTGTTGGGGCTGCACAATTAATCGCAATTTTATCAAAATCACAATATGGACTGGTGCAATATCCAAATCGCAGAGGGGCGCAATATTTGTTAATGGCAAAATATGTGTCAAAAGTATTGAGACGTCCCAGCCTACAAATCCAATCCTACAGACTAAAGAGAAAATCTTTGTTTGGTACAGATTCTCGCAAAAATCACACTACAATCATTTACATTTTTTAAGATTTAATATTAGTCAATGAAAATGAGAATAATGATACAAACATGATCATTCCCTCCAATATCGTGAACCATATTGCAATCGCAATATCAGTCAAAATAATCAAAATTAAATATTTTCCTCTGTACACCTCCATGAACAACAATATCTACCCTGGAAGTAGCTGAATTCATGATTTTTGTTCTGCAGTAAAACACCAACAAAATGTATAGGTTTAAATCAAAACATTCTCACTCCCTCACGCATGGTCAGGTGCCTTTGGCGTTTGTTACTGACGCAAAAAGTCTCCTTTAGCGTCATATATAAACGCACTTGATCGGGACTCTTGGCGTCACTTTTGACGTTCTGGGTCGGGAGCACTACTTGATACACTAGTGTCTGTGTGTGTGTGTGTGTGTGTGTGTGTGTGTGTGTGTGTGTGTGTGTGTACCTGTAATATGAGATGTATTTTATTGCTATTTGTTATCTGTTTTTTTTAACTAACTGAGCATTGTTTGGTTTTTAAATTGTTGTATTTGTGCTTTCTGTGGGACTACAGATGCTAATTAGCCTAAGGCTAACTCTGGTGCAATACATTCAATGATTACATGTATGTTTAAATTGCACACTGTCCCTTACAAATAAAATTAAAATTGAAATTGAAATTGGACATACGTTTTTCTGACATTGTAGCACAAGAACGCAGAGGTGGGTAGAGTAGCCAAAAATTGTACTCAAGTAAAAGTACTGTTACTTCAGAATAATATGACTCAAGTAAAAGTAAAAAGTAGTCATCCAAATAATTACTTGAGTAAGAGTAAAAAAGTACTTGGTGAAAAAACTACTCAAGTACTGAGTAACTGTTGAGTAACGTCTGATTTATTTTTTAACATAAGCATTCAATCAGACGGACAAAAAATACAAAATAATCATATTTAGACAAATTATAGTTCATCCAATCAATTAAATTAATTTAAATTAATTAATTAATTATAAAATAGCTTAAATTAAAATAATCCAGGTAAATTCAAGTACTTAAAAAATAATATCAATAAAATAATAATACATAAAAAATAAATAAGCACAAGTAACACAAATTTCCAAACCTTTACACTTTTTTTTACCAGACTCTGCAGGCAGAACTAGAACAAGGTAACGGAGCTGCTGTTTGGTACTTTTACTAAGGTAAACATGCTTTCATTCACAAAGGTGGATCACTTGTTATCGGGTTCTATCGCCGTGGTAACTTATGCTGGACGCCTAACCTGGTCGGGAGCAGGTTAAGTTGGAGATCAGAGATCAACTGGTGTGAAAGCACCGCCTACTGACCAATCAATACTCCACTGATAACGGCTTCACCGTTCTTAGAAGATCAGGTGGAGCTCGGTGCGCGGAGAGAGAGAGAGAGGGGGAGAGAGAAAAAGAGAGGGGTGTGCTCATACAAAAAATATTTAGAGACCGACAGCCCCGTTAACATTCCCTGATGTCGATATTTGCCGTGTGTAATGCGCACAGCGGTTTTATGTTTTTTATATTTTTTATTTGCTCTCACGATCGCTCTCACTGCCATGGTTGCAACTGAAATAAAAGGCTAAAGCAACGACAGTTTATGGAAATTACAAGTGTAATTATGGTCAGATCTTGTGCCTGACTGATGGGGAAGTGATACTGATAAGAGTTGTGCGCATCTACAGCGTCGGCAATTTTTTATTTTTTTTTGCCAGCTTTCCTTCCCGTTTGAGGAAGCAGCGACTGTATTGCGTTTTGCCTGTAAAACCATGTATGTGTTCATTTTTATGTAGAATTATAGTTTGCTCTTCATATGTAAAATATGTGGCTATTGTTGGTCATGTTGTGCAAACATCACCTCTTTTATGTGAACAGGCGCCGCTGGATCGGGAAACCCTGGGTTGGTTGAACTAGTTGATAACCACCGTCATGACACAGTTTATGCGGGACCGCGGTGGTTAGGTTAGGTGAAGCCGGGTAACTGAAATAAATCCAGGGCATGTTGATCTTGCTTCGTAGTACAGGGCGCGGTTCCTCCTCGTCTGTGACGTTTCTGACATTGCCATTTTTTGTTTTGCTGCGACTGTAAAAGCTAACCCATCCCGCTGCTAGGTTTGAGGAAGGTGACGAGACTGCACAACTACGTTTGATTGGGTGAAACCCAGTCACGTGGTAGAGGCTTTAGCGAAAGTCTCTCTCTGTCAAAATAAAACATTAAAATGAGGCGTACGCGGGGGGATAAAAACAATGACGCGTAGAATACCAAAGAGGTAAAAAGAAAAGTAACGAGCTCATTGTAGCCTAATGTAGCGGAGTAAGAGTACAGTTTCTTCTTCACAAATCTACTCAAGTAAAAGTAAAAAGTATAGTGATTTAAAACTACTCCTAGAAGTATCATTTTTTCAAAAACTTACTCAAGTAAATGTAACGGAGTAAATGTAAATCGTTACTACCCACCTCTGCAAGAACGGGACAGTTAGGTTCAGGAAAAGATGGGAGGTGGGGTTATAAAATCTACGTTTCAGTGACACGCGGGACAAGAGCGGGACATGGACCCCGGTCTCCTGGGGGAAAGTCCTGTCAAGTCCCATCAACCTCCCCAACCCACCTCATTTCGCGGATTTTCAGTCTTTCATACTACTCTACCGTTGTCTCTCTTAATACTACGTCATCTTACAGCGCCGTGGACGAGCTGCTGCTCTGCCCGGTGCGTTCCATACAGACGCTGAAGGGGGATTTTTACATCGGTATCTGACGCTGAGAGACTCTGACCAAGCGTCAGTATTTCACTAGTTGGGAGTGAGAATGTGCAGGTTTAAATACACTTTGACCCAGGTGTGGTATAATGCACCCTCAGATACACATAAAGCTTAAAACTATAACGTTGCCACTGACCTCAACCCTTTGCTCCCCCCTCCACGCTAAACTCCCTTTATCCTCAGACGGACAGATTAAGTTATCAGACCTTATCCAGGACCCAGAGATCCAGTGTCCATTTTCCCAGTGCTTTCATGTGCAACGCTCGGCCTAGTCTAGCCACCAGGATCTCAGTATTATGTACCCTATCCCCAGCCTACTGCCCTACCCTACCCTACCCCGCTCCGCTCTGCTCCACTCACAACACTACAGAGAGAGAGGGAGAGGGGAAAGGAAAGGAAAGCCACAAGGTGCAATCCAACACCCCTTAGGAGTTCTCTCCCACTGAGTGGGAGTATTGTGAAGCAGCTCAAACAAACAGCGGTGTGTGTGCCAACAAAGGTTCCCTAAGGAGCTGAGGAGAAGTAAAAGAGCAGGAATACCAAGGTATGGACCGACCGCTGCTGTTCCTCCTCCTCCACTCTCCCCTCCCACTACCCTCAGCCTGTAGAAATAGTGTGTCGGAATTATGTTAAACCCAAACTATCAATTGTAATACTGTATAAAACCAAATACCTATTGAATTCATTATACACTTTGTTCTGTTCCTTCATACTGCCATACTGGGAAACACTTAAAGGACAAATTTGGTGCAAAATGAACCTAGGGGTTAATAACACGTGTACCGAGTCTACCGTTCTCCAGGATGTGTTTTCATGCTAATCGAATGTGACCAGTTTTAGCCCAAACCGCTAATTAGCTTGTAACGCTAGTCGTCAGGGCACGGATAAAGGAGAAATCGCTATTTCTATACTACTAACAAGGCTCAAAATAGCACCACACTAAATTTAACCGTAATGTCCTCTGAAGACCATGGGAGACCAAAGAGCAGAGATGAGAAATCTCAACCCCCCTTCTCACCCGTGCAACACTCCTCAAGCCCCTGTGACAACCACGACAGCTATGAGGACCTCTTTAAGGATACGTCGCTCTCCCCTCTTTCCCCCATCCCCATGTTGGAGTTCACTGACCAGATGAAGCAGCTGGTAAATGCTGGAACCAAGTATGCCCCCCTTCCTTCTCCCATCGTAAAACGCCAGGCACCTCTGCCCCCTCAAGGACGGCAGCTAACTCCTTCTCCCCAAACTGATAAGGATGCTTGTGTGCAAAATGCAGTAAGCATTAACTGATATGGGCCGGGTCCAGGCTGCATGCATAGTAGCACTCATGACTCTTTCCAAGACAAGCCTGGGCCCTGCGTATTAGGTTCTTCCACAATTTATGTTGTGATAGGTAATAGAAAAAGAATGGCGAATAAGCACGTAACTGCAAACTTTGCAAATTTAGCATCCATTCCTCGTCAGCCACAGTCTGTCCCAAAAAATGAAAACGCACTAACACTAGCCCTACTAAACGTTAGGTCTTTGGCGGGAAAATCATTTTTAATCAATGATTTTATTATCAAGAACAATCTTGATTTTATGTTTTTAACTGAAACCTGGTTGGACCATAATAACAGTGCTGCTGTTCTCATTGAGTCAGCCCCCCCTAACTTCAGTTTTATGAGTGAGAATAGAGTGAATAAGAAAGGAGGTGGAGTTGCCATTTTGTTTAATGACTCATTCCAATGTACGCAAATATCTCACGGAAATTTTGCTTCTTTTGAATATGTGGCTCTTCAGCTAAGATCCTCCCCTCAAGCTCTACATATCTACAGGCCACCTAAATACTGTGCATCCTTCTTTGACAATTTTAATGAACTGCTGTCTATAATCTGTATTAACTTTGACCGTGTAATTATTGCTGGTGATTTTAACATTCATGTTGACAACCCCCAGGACCGAGGGACCAAAGAACTGTGTTGTGTTTTTGAGAGCTATGGACTGACTCAGCATGTGACACAGCCCACGCACAATAAGGGGCACACTCTGGACTTGATTATCTCCAAGGGTCTGAACATTCCCAAGGTTGTGGTGACTGATGTTGCTCTCTCTGATCATTCCTGTGTTTTCTTTAACGGCACTATCTCTGTGCCCAAAAGTGTTCAAACAAAGTTAATCAGAAAACGGTATATTACTGAAAACACCAGTGAATCATTCATTCAGCTTTTCTCCTCTACACCCACCCTCACTGGGGCCTCAGTCACTGAGCTTGTAGATAATTTCAACTGTAAAATTACAACTGTTATTGATGCTATTGCTCCCACTAAGGTCAAAGCTGTCTCTGGTAAGAAAAGATCTCCATGGAGAAATTTTATAGGTGTGAGAACAGAAAAAAGAGAGTGTCGAAAAGCTGAACGCAGTTGGCGAAAATCTAATCTCCAGGTCCATTATAGCACTTATAAAGAGAGACTTCGCATTTATAATCTGGAACTAAGAAATGCAAGACGGTCCTTTTTCTCTGACATTATCGCCAGAAACAATAATAATTCACGTGCTTTGTTTGCTACTGTTGATAGATTAACAAACCCTCCAGTACCAGTAGCATCTGAACTGTTGTCTACCAAGGCTTGCAATGACTTTGCCTCCTTCTTCACAGACAAAATTCAGAAAATTAGACAAACAGTCAGTGCCTCCTTATCAAGTACAGGATATGTGTTGTCACAGTGTGCACACAAAACAAATTCCAGCATGACACAATTTCATACGATCAACCTTAAAAACCTGGAGGACATTATACAACATCTGAAAACCTCCTCCTGTTGCCTTGATATTCTACCAACGGGTGTTTTCAAAAATGTTTCGAAGTGTTTGGCTTCAGATCTTCTACAGATTGTAAACACATCTCTGCTCTCAGGTATCTTTCCACAGGCCCTAAAAACTGCAGTCTTCAAGCCACTCCTAAAAAAAGAACAATCTAGACACGACACTAATGAGCAACTATAGGCCAATATCAAACCTTCCATTTTTAAGTAAAATCATAGAAAAAGTGGTTTTTCAACAACTCAACCTTTTCTTATCGCTAAACAACAGTTTTGATGCCTTCCAGTCAGGTTTTCGACCACACCACAGCACTGAGACGGCTCTTGTTAAAGTCTTTAATGACATCCACTTAAACACAGATAGTGGCAAAATTTCAGTCTTAGTATTACTTGATCTCAGTGCTGCATTTGATACGGTAGACCATGACATATTGCTTGACCGATTGGAAAACTGGGTTGGTCTTTCTGGCTCAGTACTAAAGTGGTTTGAATCCTATTTAAAGAATAGGGACTACTTTGTGTCTATAGGTAATTATACATCTGAGCATACAAACATGACGTGTGGAGTTCCCCAAGGCTCAGTTCTGGGGCCCTCTTCTGTTCAACATCTACATGCTTCCACTGGCTCAGATTATGGAAAACAACAAAATAACTTACCATAGTTATGCAGATGACACACAAATTTACATAACCTTATCGCCAGGGAACTATAGCCCAATACAACAATTAAATATGTGCATTGAACAAATTAATGATTGGATGTGCCAGAACTTTCTTAAATTAAATGAAGAAAAAAACGGAGGTGGTTGTTTTTGGAGCAAAAGAGGAACGATTGAAAGTCAGCGCTCAGCTTCAAACGACAATGTTAAAAACAACAGACAAAGCCAGAAATCTTGGTGTAGTCATGGACTCAGACCTAAATTTTAAAAGCCACATTAACATAATTAAAAAATCAGCCTATTATCACCTTAAAAATATATCAAGGGTTAGAGGACTTATGTCTCAGCAGGATCTGGAAAAACTTGTCCATGCTTTTATCTTCAGTAGACTTGACTACTGTAACGGTGTCTTTACAGGTCTCCCTAAAAAATCCATCAGACAGCTGCAGCTGATTCAGAACGCTGCTGCTCGAGTCCTCACTAAAACCAGGAAAGTGGATCACATCACTCCAGTACTGAAGTCTCTACACTGGCTTCCAGTGCCTCAAAGAATTGATTTCAAAATACTTTTACTGGTTTATAAATCACTAAACGGTTTAGGGCCAAAATACATTTCTGATCTGCTACTACATTATGACCCACCCAGACCTCTCAGATCGTCTGGGACAGGTCTACTTGTTGTCCCCAGAGTCAGAACTAAACAGGGGGGAAGCAGCGTTCAGTTTTTATGCTCCAAATATCTGGAACAAACTCCCAGAAACCTGCAGGTCTGCTGCAACTCTCAGTTCTTTTAAATCTAAGCTAAAGACCTATCTTTTTGATGTTGCTTTCCTTTAAATAATCAATTTTATTAACTTTAATTTCTTATACTGCACTGTAACTTTTATTCTTATACTGCACTATCAATTTTATTCTTGTTTTAATTTGTTTATTAATGTTTTTAAATTGTTTTATAACTGCTCTTTAATGTTTTATGTAAAGCACTTTGAATTGCCCTAATGCTGAAATGTGCTATACAAATAAAGCTGCCTTGCCTTGAAATGACCGGCAGCTCGCGGTGCTTTGTACCCGGCTCAAAGTCACCTATTCTATAGGATATCATAAATTTTGGCGTGCATACATTTTTGTACAATATCATACGGACCCGTTCACTAGAATGCGTTGAAGTATACATGTATAAATAAGTGACGAATGAAATTGTTTGTATATAACTAAAGTAGAAAAGTAGAAAAAGGGGGTAGGGACACAACATTTTTTGAACTCCTTTTTGAACACGGAAGTCCTTATTTGAATCATTTTACCATAATTGTGAAAGATGTGTTTGCTGAGGGTTTTGTTTTGGTGATTTTCTTGTGTGTTCTTATTTATGTTTTATGTTTTTAATTTTTTTCAACATGTTTACTGTAAACTTAATCAAGCAGGGAAGGTTTGCAGGAGTGAGAGTTGACGGAGGAGAGGCAGCCGCTCCAGATGCGTTCCATCAACCATCACCGGCGACAGCATGTAAATCCTTATCTTTAAAGGATGTAATTTACACTTATTCAAGAATGAAAACACGAACATGCCGAGGCCTATGAAGACAGACAACATTTTCTGTTGACTGTTGTGTCCCAGGAGAAAGCCTGCTGAAAAAGAAGTCAGGTATAAAAAAAGATGAGGGGAAATGAAGTTCCCTGAATATAAACATACACCAACATGACATGTGTCTCGCAGTGCCACAGAAAATGCAGCTCCACATTTTTTTTATTTTTTAAGATGAAAGGCAACAAAAGCCTGATATTTATTATATGATATTTTTTTGTGGAGGAGTTATAGGAAAAATGACACATCTCGGTAAACTCGGAAAGCAAAATGGAGATCTCATCTTAAATAGCATATATTTATGTGAATGTCAATCTGTACTTTTAATCAGAAAGATTTATATGAGTGTTTGTTTATGAAGATGTGTTTATTTATGGTAACTGCCTAAGTGTGCCAAAGTCAGTGTTTTTTTTGTTGTTTTTTTTACCCCCTATTTTTGCCTCGTTCCCCCTTTCTCTCTCTCCGTTGGATTATTAAGTGGCTTTCTGCCCTGGTTTAATTTGGAGGCGACCCATAGCTGGGGTTTCTTTAATCCCACTAGATTTATGGAGGCCTCACTCTGAGCACAGGCAGCAGCCCCGGGGCCACAGAACATGAGAGAGGAAAAAGAGGGAGAGAGAAGTGGAGAAGGCAGCTCTGCAGCCAGCCCCCTGCCACTCACCCCTTGTGCTTTTATTGGCTACCATTAAAGCACTTACAGTTAGACTGGTAGGGGAGGCCCTTGAGCTCCACTCACCCTTATCCACTTTCAGAATACCTTAAAGCGCTCAGTCAACATCCCGCTTTCTCTTAAATGCTTTCTAAAATCCCTGTCTTTTTCCATGTTCTTCCTTCTGGCTCCCATATACGCAACTTTTTTTCCTTCCCATGCTGACCTGGGATTAAATCCTGTTTGGTTTCAAACTTTTCACACAGGATTACGGGAAAGAAAAGTGGGCGCCCGTCAAATATAAATGAAGTGCTTTCAACAGGATGCAAACAAGGCTGTTCCCCTGTCTGTATACAAGCATGCAAAACGTGTCGGAACACCTCGGAGGAAATGCTTTCACAGACGCACACACCCACACCCACACCCACACACACACAGAGCGAGCGGGGACTGTGAGATTGATGGCTGATCACATTAGTGAATTGAATAACTATTCATGACTCCGTGCGGCGGTGTAATACCTCTGTGTTTGCGCTTGTCGTGCGTTTGTCTGGCCGGCTGCGCGGGCGAGCGCGACCGGAGGATTCCTGCGATGACAGTCCCAATCAATCAAAGCCGGCCACTAGAGTGCAGAGTTCAAGAGACAGTTTTGGCAGCGGGCTTTACCGGGGGGGTGGGGGGGGGCTGCCAAGGCAAAGAAACTGAACTGGAGTAATGATTGCCATTAGGCAGCTTTATGAATATTTATGACAAACATCTGCACTGAAAAAACGCAGCAAGTATGCTACGCGGGACTGCACATTGGCTCGAGCTATCTCTCATTCGGACTGGCTGTGTGACAGCTGATGTCTGCCAAGCCTCCGGGTCGGGGTCAAAGGTCACAGGTGAAAGGGGCGTCAGGCAACCGGCAGGTAAACCAGGTGCCAGGGGTCATGCTCGCCACCGGATGGCTGCAGGGGCTACTGGACCAAAAGCACACGCTCAACTGGATTTAAATAGATGTTTCTAAGTTGCAGATCCTCACAATGCCCATAAATTGGAGATAAATAACAATTTTCCATGAGGAAAAAGATGTATAGAATACAAACAATAATGTATTAAGAAGCAATGTTCTGTTTCATGAACATGTCAAATTAAACACACTCAGTACTCTGAAGTGGTAATGGGAATATGAGTATGGATCTGTATTAAGATAAAGTTGTTAATAAAGCTCCAGTACTTCATCGGTCATGGTTGTTTAATAACTAATTCATGTAATATAAGTAATTATGGTAGAGCCGTTCTGGGGAAAATAAATTGTAATAAAATGTCAATAAATGCAGAATATAAAGATAAGGAAGAGAGGATGTAGTTGCAGTCATAAAACCACACTGTCAGGCCAAAATTCTCTTCTTTATTTGCCAAGTTTTAAGGAGAACAGGCTGGTTTCAGATTCATGAATCACTTTCATGAGTTCAAGGGATGTCAAGCCTGTTGTAAGTCTTACCCAGATAATATGATATTGGAGAGAGGGTGCAGGGTTTTTCCACAGAAAAGTTGTTTAGCCTGGTGGCAAGTGTCTTTTTTTTTTTACGAGGGCCCAGAGTCCCAGACTGATGGCAGCATTGATCTAGAGCCCAATAGTTTCTGTGACAACAGAATCATGGATGGAATCGCAAAATTGAGAATTTAAAAAAGCTCTAAGAATTATTCCATAGGGCTGTACAATAAGTCAGTGCTCAAAATCTAACTGGAGATTTTGAAAATATGACTAAATCTACGTTTCCAACCGAGCTGCCCCACTGTAACTGTAGTTTCTGCAGGCTTCACCAAGTCAAATTTAAGACCTTTTTACAGTGCCCATATTATGCTCATTTTCAGGTTCATAATTGTATTTTAAGGTGTTACCAGAATAGGTTTACATGGTTTAATTTTTAAAAAACACCATATTTTTGTTGTACTGCACAGCTCTCTCTCACTGCTGCAGAGCCTCTTTTCACCTGGTTTCTGTTTTAGCTACAGAGTGAGACCTCTTTTGTTCTTCTTCTTCTTCTGTACTATCTTTGATTGCACTCGCACATGCGCAGAAGCTCAGATGTAGATCAGATGTCAGCTAGCTCCATAGACAGTAAAAGAAAGGTTGTTTCTCCAACTTCAGTCAGTTAAGCCAGGATCAGCTGGGAGACTTCTTCTAAACCAGGGCGCACATGGAAGTAGTTCTTTTGTAGATTATGGTGAACTTGTGTGTTGTAGCAGTGTTTTGCTATTGAGAACGAGGTAGCATGCTAGCGTTAGCATGCAAATGCTAGCACGCTAACACTAGCATGCTAACGGTTGCAGTTAGCCAGCTCGTTTCAGCTAGTGATGTAGAAAGCCGTGCAGATGTTGACCAGCTCACCAGGAGACTGAAGGTAGGACACATTCAGAAACTGTATTTCACTCAGAACACCATGGATGGTTTTTATTTTGTATGCATGTGGAAGCACCAGAGACACAAAAGAACCCAAATCCCAGAAAAAGACCTTTATCACAACATCAACTGAGCCCTAAATTCATTTTTTTTTCAAGTATGGCTACACTTGCACCCCATAGCTGAAGAATAAAATCATTTTTATGTCTGTGGTACAATAACCCGAAAGCTGATTGGCTGCAATGTAAGTTGGTCTCATTTGTAGTCGAAATACAGAAAAATTATATTTGGACTAGTGAAAGAAAGAACTACAACACCACGAAATATAAAAAATAAAACATTAGAGGAGTTAGATTAGAGGACACTTTACAGATAGAGTAGGTCTAGACCACACTCTATAATTTACAAAGACCCAACAATTCCAGTAATTCCCCCAAGAGCAAGCATTTAGTGCGACAGTGGTGAGGAAAAACTCCCTCTCAGAAAGAAACCTGGGACAGACCCAGACTCTTGGTAGGCGGTGTCTGACGGTGCCGGTTGGGGGTGTGATGAACAGTGGCAATAATAGTCACAATATAGATAATTGAACAGTGACTAGAAATAGTAGTTGTAGTAGTTCATGGCATAGCAGGGCACTGCATGGTGTTACAGGATGTAGCAGTGCACAGCAGAGCATAGCAGGGCGTAGAAGGACGTAGCAGGACACAGCAGGGCATAGCAGGTCGTAGCAGGACTTAGCAGGACGTAGCAGGGCACTGCAGAGTGTAGCAGAGTGTAACAGGGTATAGCAGGGCGCAGAGCAGGACCACAGCGATAGCTGCAACCATGATTTAGGTGCCACCCTAATCCAAGGAAACATGCTGGGAGAAAAAACATAAGGACTCTGGGGAATAAGCTCCCCAGAGCTAAGTTAGTAACAAGCATTTCTGGGACATGGATGCACACACTTAAGACCTAGAACACAATACTTAACACTTTTTAAGGCCTTCAATTTTGATTTAGAAATGTTATACTTTTTAAGACTTTTTAAGCCCCAGCGGAAACCCTGTGTTTAGAAAACATCTTAAAAATACAGTAGGCCTGCAATACACTCGGGGAAACACTGGGGTGTCTTTTGGTGAATTGACTGGATGCTCTCTGTGTTTTACTTCCTGCCTGGCTGTGTATCTTAAGCGGATCGGAGAGCCGCTTCACGTGCGCTTCTGGGACATGGCGGGACGTCGTTGGTGGAATATCAAGAATTGATTTTGTACGGCTGCGATTTGTTGTGGAGGTCGCGGCGCCTCAGGAACGCAGCGCAGAGTGGAAGATAGGGGTAAGAAAACAATGTAATCATTTAAATGAACCCCAACATGAAATTCCCCTCTAAATTCACAATCGGCATGTAACGACAGTATGTGCTGGTGAAAAGAGTCGGAAGGGGAGCAGAGGAAGGGGAGGGGGGGGTAATGAAAATAATGAGCTGAATAATATTCCTCTACCCCCTACTTTGGCTACTGATGCTCACAGTTTCATTATCACATTTTTACATAACTCTTTTTCTACAGCTGCCATATTTCCTTGCTGTATCTTTGCCCCTCTGTAAAAGAACTCTGCTGCAAATCACATTAGCCACGTTCCATACAGTATAATGTACGTTAGCAAACAGTTGTCACGATCCCAGAGGGACACCTCCAAAGAGTCTAATATTCACTCTCCTTTTACAGTAGCTCTGTTTTTGTCCCCCAGAAAACTCCCCTTTAGCTGCTAAAATGATTTTCTTCACTAGTTAGTTAGGCCTAAATGGGTCTGTCTGCACACATAGCAACTAGCTAGTGAAGAAAGTCTGCCATTTTTTGATGAACACAGCATCAGGGGCGGGGATCGAAGGGGGGGCACGGCATGGCACATAAATATGATTTCCCCCCGTTTTATTTAGCAGAATTACATTGTGTTGTTCTATCCTCTCCAATATTTCCTAGATTTCATATTTTCTATGCTGTATTCTGATAAAAAGTCCGCCCCCCCTGACTGATTATTGGTCCCCCCACTGTGCCACCCACTTAAAAAATCCTGGAATCGCCCCTGAACAGCATGCTGATGTAAACAAGTCCCCGTATAAGCAAGTCAATGAACTGAAAAAAACACTGACAAACTCCATAGAGCTGAGGGGAACTCTTGGGATGGGTGATTATTCTGAGTGTGACCTTTCACATTATTCATTCAAGATTTCAGTTTGCTATTGAGATCCATCCAGCCAAGTTCCTGAACCCAAATAGGAGGATAAACTTGCAAATCATCTTGTCATCATCTTCTTAAAAATGTCTTAAGTGGCACGTTTAACTGGTTCCATTTCTGCATAAAACACAACAAGCTTAGTCTGTGTCATAAAAGCAGCAGGAGACGTGTTATTCAGCACGAAAACATTACAAGTAATGAATCAGTAAAATAGATTCTGGAGCTCAGGCTCACTTAACACTTAAAACCCTGTATATTATTCCCATAACATCCCTACAAAGACTTACAACCTATCTGCTGGGAATTATTGACTTCAAAGGGAGCTTAACTTTCTTTATGGTGCTTTTCTTATTCTCTAAAACTTACATTTCTCTGTCATCTGTATTGTACTTTTTTATCATATTGCAACATACTGTGCATTCATTTACTGTATATCTGTTCAAAATTGAGTTTTTGACCATTTTCTCAGATAATATCAGTATAAAAACATAGGGACTGTGTGTCTGTCATAATCTCCAGTCTCTCCAGATAACAGGGAGAGCGGTTGGTTAACTAGAATTGTCGAATTCAATTTGATTTATAGTGTCAATTCATTACAGAAGTTATCGCAAGACATAGGTAACTTCAACAAAGCTGCGAGTGACCTCAGAGACAAGGCAAATAGTGTGTTTTATGCTTTTATAAAAAGGACCATCAAGTTGGACATCCTAATAAAAATCTGGCTTCAAATATTGGACTCTGTTACAGAACCTATTTCCATTTTTGGTTTAGAGGTGTAGGGGTCTAAACACCAAGTTATGACTCTGCATGCACAATTTTGCAAATCCATTCATCGAGTCCAACCGACAACATCAAAAAGCCTAATGCATGCAGAGCAGAATTAGGACGATACCCAGTAAAATTCAATAGAGAGCATATCAGTTTGCATATCAATGTGCCTTACTTTGTGCAGCCACCACTCCTGCAAAAACATTCAATGGTGCAACTTCATGACAGAGCTGCCTAATTTTCCAAAGTGAAATTAAGCGAGTGTGAGAGATAATTACTTTTGCTTCTCGAAAAAGGCAGGAGCCAAAGACAAATTTGTCCAAACGAAAAGCACAATTAAGATTCTTTTGCATCCTTGGTTGGTGATCAAGTATTACAGGCTCAACTCGTTGTATATCAGCTGATGCAATTCTATTTCTTATCAACAGAGTCGTAATAAGCTGAAAATCTATGTGTAGTGTTTCACAGGAATATATTAGTTTCCACTCAAAATGTCCAATAAAACTGTTGGGTGTCTTTGGGTCGACAAGTGCAAACCCTCCTCTTTTGAACACTGATAACCCAAATTGATTGGAAAAAATTAAACATTCATCAGATTTCATATTACAGTGGCTGGCATTTGACTGTTTGCCACAGGTGATCCCATTCCAGCTGAGCCTGACATCATACAGTACCATAGGGGGTTTCCCAGGGGGTCAAACAGGGGCTTGGCGGGATATTGAGTTAATGAAAACCAGCAACACGGGGGATGTCTGTGTCTACAGTAGGTGATAAAGATGGAGACAGTTGGGAAATTTGTGGTTTGGGTTTTATGAGAATGCAGCGGCCTCTGGGAAGTGTTTTAATTTGGATTGTATGCTAAAGTAAGGCGTGGGTGGTCTTGACTGCTGTCGCAAGCTGCTCCTGAAATCAATTAGCATATGTGCTATCTGTCATTTCCTATTTCTTTTACACCGTGTTCTTACTGTCTCTCATAGACAGGCATGCAAAAAGACTTTGTCCATTCATGAATCCTGTACATATCTCTGTCTTCTGACAAAAACGGCACTCAATAACTTTCTGTCAATCTCAAAAAAATTGCCTTCGCCAACACCATTGTGGAGAAATTGCAGCCAGGGTTCAGGATGCACCACATTACTGAGCCAGTTCTGCTAACTGTGTTCAAACAGAACGCAAAGTGAATTTAAGAGGTAGTAGGATTGCATTCAAAGTCAATGGAAAGACACAAGGAGATGCAAGTATGCCTAGTGCACAGTGAAGTGACGCGAAGACTCATCTGTGCAAGTGGAAAGTTTCTTTAGAAACTGATACAGATGTGAGAAGACAAAAGGGGCGATAAACAAAACACACACACACACACACACGGTCGTTGCTTCTGTTGCTAGCTAGTTTGCAGCTAACGTCTGTACTACTAGCACAGTATATTGGCTGTTTGAGGAAAATAACCCCAAATTTTTTTGCAAATGATGCAAGGCACAAATTATCTTGGCTTTCTGTCCAAACAGACCTTAAAGTTGATGATGTGATATGGTTGACCATTGCATACTGTTGGATCATGTAAAATGTGTGATCGGTGTTCAAGGTAAGGTAATCTCTTGAGGTGTAACCCAAGTTTCCGTCTTAGGTCCTTTTATATTAGCATTATATATGCTTCCACTGGGCTCTCTTTTTGGAAAATACAACATCCTTTGCCATTGCTACGCTGATGACATTCAGCTATATTTCTCCTTAAAACCGGGTGAAGCGGATCATTTTCAGTCTCTTCTGAGTTGTCTTGAAGGTGTCATATGCTGAATGGCCAAAACTGTTCCCCAGCTAATTGAGACCAAGACAGCAGTCCTTATCAGTCCCCCAAATTCCATTAGTGGTATAGCCAATATTCCAAGGCATCTGCCTTCAAATTGTCCGTACATATGCAAGAAGTCTGGGTGTCATTTTTGACAGGCTAATTAACTCGCCAGTCCCCGGTAGTAGCTTTTTCCACATTAGGTTGATAGCAAAACTTTCACATTATGAATACTGATATTCTCTTCATGTGGAAGTCAGTCAATCATCTCTAGCTCACCTGCACCTACTTCAGAATGCAGAAGCAAGATTCCTCACTTGTACCAGGGAGAGAGAAGGATCTCTCTCTTCACTGGTTACTAAATGACTTACTCTTTATCTTTCTACATTCCAATTCCAATGTAGGGCTGAAACTGATTAATGATTATTTTCATTATCAACTAGTCTGTTGATTATTTCCTTGACAAATCAAGATGTATTCTTAAAATACCTTGTTTTGTCCAAGTGTTTAAAACATAATGATATAAAGCACAGAAAAGCTTGGTAAATAAAATGGCTTCAGTGGTTGATTATTGTTACTAAATCATCGAAACAATTCATTTTTAACACTCTAGTCCAAAGGTGACCAAGCTTTTACTTCATATTTTATTGTGAGCCACCAGGGTGCCCCGTGACTAAGCTTTTTCCATTGCTGCTTCCAGACAGTGGAACAATACATCCCCTCTATGTCCAGTTTTAAATCCCATCTTAACACCTGTCTGTTTACCTGTGGCCCTCAATTATTAATTTACCTATTGATTACGTCTGTAAGTTATTTGCAGATTTCACCTTTTGTCACTCTTTTTGCCGATGTCCGTCCCCTTCCTCTTCCTCTGTGTTGGCGTTCTAACCTCTGGTGGATTTCTGAGGACTATGGTTAACTGCTCCTCAGATCTCTGCAGGGTAAATCCAGACAGCTAGCTAGACTATCTGTCCAATCTGAGTTTTCTGTTGCACGACTAAAACTACTTTTGAACGTACACATGTTCCACCAAAACAAGTTCCTTCCTGATGGGTCATTACTTGTTAAGGTGCTCTATAAGTACACTGACACATCTTGACACACAGACACACACAGATACACAGGTTGGCCTCCCTAGCTCAGCATAAGAGAGGGCCGTTTTTTTGACGGTGACTGACACATTGAATGAGGAGTGTGTTTCCAGTGGTGCCAACAGACCTCCTGTCCTTGTCCCTCCTTCCACCTTTTGTTTGCAAGTGGAGCTCATCTCATGTCCCAGGCAGGCCTACTAGTGAGGCTTGCTGACCCCCCATCCTAACCATTCCCCACTGCTGTTTATGGAGGAAGTGCCATCCAGGCTCTTATTATTCCAGCTGGGCGTGAGCTACGTCTGCCACGCAGCCCGGACTGTAGAGAGAGAAAAAAGAGACACTATTCAGAGCAGAGCTCGCATACACAGCCCTGTGTGTGCCAAATATCTTTTTTCATCCTTTCTGTAAGATAACAAACAAGGGGAAGTCATTTCACTACAGCTCACTATCAGAGGGTAGACTTAAAAAAAGGTTGGATGACCCTTGCGAGAGCGTTATCCGCTATGTGAGCATTCTTCTCTATGTCTGAGGAGGGCGGACCCACCGAGGTGTCAGAAATGAGGTAAGAAGTTGCACGCCAGGGAGTTGGAGGGTCAAACAGGGTTGGGTTTGTTTTTCTAAAAGACACTGCCAGCTCCGAGCCTTGCACAGAGTTTGAGGGTCTTGACGTGGAGCTGCTTCCTGCTCTGAGGCCTGTGTGCATGATCTGTTCCAGCAAGGGTTGGCTAGTCAGCAATGGCTCAGGCGACACTGGCAAAGTGCAAGTTTAACATGGCAGCTCTCATATGCTCCAGAAACGATACTGCATCGAAGTGATGGCACCCCAAATTGGTAGGATTTAGAAAGTTCATTCAGGCAGAAAATTTTTACCAGCAATAAGTCACATTGGCAGCTACGTTAGCCAAAACACCTCCCTTAGCCTCGCTGTAATCATATACTGTAATGATGTAGCACCCACATCAACACTGTTTGGTGGCCACAGCCACAGCTCTGTGGATTTGTCTCATTCACCTCCATTACTCCTTTAAATTGTTTCAAGTGCAGTTTACCACCTTTTCATTTATTTCCCTACATCTAGAGTTTACAGACAGCCTGCAATGTAATATACTATGTTTTATGAAATGGTGTGAAACACATGAACCCAGTTTAAAAACTCTGTATGCATTTGTCCTCGACATGTGTTCATTATGAACTGAGAGGAAATTAAATGCATTTTTTTTCAAGCAACTCATGTACAATGTTCAAAGAGACTGAGATATGAAGCGCAAGTGGTACCACTGAAGTTAAAAAGCAATATGATATACACAAACGGTGCATTATGACTAAGTACATTTACTCCAGTACTTTACTTCAGTCTAAATGTTGAGGTACTTGTACTTTACTTGAATATTTTCTTTTCATGCCACTTTCTACTTCTACTTTTTACTCCACTACATTCATCTGTTCCAGCTTTAGTTACTAGTTACTTTAGTTACTCCACTACATTCATCTGTTACAGCTTTAGTTACTAGTTACTTTAGTTACTCCACTACATTCATCTGTTACAGCTTTAGTTACTAGTTACTTTAGTTACTCCGCTACATTCATCTGTTACAGCTTTAGTTACTAGTTACTTTAGTTACTCCACTACATTCATCTGTTCCAGCTTTAGTTACTAGTTACTTTAGTTACTCCACTACATTCATCTGTTACAGCTTTAGTTACTAGTTACTTTAGTTACTCCACTACATTCATCTGTTACAGCTTTAGTTACTAGTTACTTTAGTTACTCCTCTACATTCATCTGTTCCAGCTTTAGTTACTAGTTACTTTAGTTACTCCACTACATTCATCTGTTCCAGCTTTAGTTACTAGTTACTTTAGTTACTCCACTACATTCATCTGTTCCAGCTTTAGTTACTAGTTACTTTAGTTACTCCACTACATTCATCTGTTACAGCTTTAGTTACTAGTTACTTTAGTTACTCCGCTACATTCATCTGTTACAGCTTTAGTTACTAGTTACTTTACACATTCAGAAACACATGTAGTTTATAAAATCTGATGTTTGATTCTAAAGTAAACTAGCCAACAATATAACGGCTACAAGTCAGCTGAGATGATGAGACCATTAAACACACAACTGGTTGGATCCTTTACACTTTCTACAATGGGAGGAGAGTTCTGCATTGAGTACTTTTACTTTTAATACTTTAAGTACATTTTCCTGATGATAATCACATACTTTTACTTAAGTAACATTTTCATTTTCAATGCAGGACTTTTACTTGTAACAGTATTTTTACAGTGTGGTATTAGTGCTTCACCTTAAGTAAAGGATCTGAATACTTCTTCCACCGCTGATTCACACAACATAGTCAAAATTTAAATTTAAATTTAAAAAAGCTGTAAGACAGACTCCATAGGGCCGTTCATTAAGTCAGTGCTAAAAGCTAACTGGAGATTTGAAAATATGACTAAATCTACGTTTTCAACCAAACCGCCCCACTTATTTGCATTATATATATATATATATATATATATATATATATATATATATATATATATATATATAGTACAGGCCAAAAGTTTGGACACACCTTCTCATTCAATGCGTTTCCTTTTTATTTTCATGACTATTTGTAGATTCTCACTGAAGGAATCAAAACTATGAATGAACACATATGGAATGATGTACTTAACAAAAAAGTGTGAAATAACTGAAAACATGTCTTATATTTTAGATTCTTTAAAGTAGCCACCCTTTGCTTTTTTTATTAATAAGGGAAATAATTCCACTAATGAACCCTGACAAAGCACACCTGTGAAGGTAAAACCATTTCAGGTGACTACCTCATGAAGCTACTTTGAAGAATCTAAAATATAAGACATGTTTTCAGTTATTTCACACTTTTTTGTTAAGTACATAATTCCATATGTGTTCATTCATAGTTTTGATGCCTTCAGTGAAAATCTACAATGTAAAAAGTCATGAAAATAAAGAAACACGTTGAATGAGAAGGTGTGTCCAAACTTTTGGCCTGTACTGTATATATATATATATATATATATTTAATGAAAACTCTGAATATATTGAATGAAAGTCTGAACAAAATACAAGTTGGCATATATTGAATCAAACTTAAATTAATTAATCAATATATTCTGACTTTCATTCAGACTTTCATTCCGTATATTCAGACGTTCATTCAATATATTCAGACTTTCATTCCATATATTCAGACTTTCATTCCAAATCATACCATATACTTTCATTCCATATATTCAGACTTTCATTCCATATATTCAAATTTAAAATACTACATATATATAATAATACATCACTGTGTGACACATTTTAGTTTGCTCCTCTTTATGTACACCTTTTCCTACCTGTCGGGCCTGGCTTTGTGTTTGACACGGTGGTGGAAAAGCTTCCCTGTCTAATTCAGCCACTTAATAACGTCATTTAATGCATTGTTAAACACATTAAAAGCAGGTTGCTTCACAATACCGCCCGTTAATGTAGCGCGTAGAAAGGGCTTCAAGGGTTAGCGCAAAATTAGCCATTGACAGTTAGAATGATTATCTGAATCAAAATTACCTCTGGTTTTGTTATTACTTCATATTCCTCCCTTGTTCAGCAGCCGTTGGTCATCTCTCCGGGTGGCTGCCCAGCCTCTTCCCTCACAACAACTACTTTCACTTGCAGATGGAGCGACCTCGCCTGACCTCCCTTTACAGGTTCTCACTCGGTGTTTTTCTCTCTGTCTCTCTTTACAGATCGCTTATAATTAGCCCAGTGAGACGTAGAGAGAAAGATAGAAAGAGTTGTTTTTTTTTAAAGTGAGTGCTTCACTAATTGCGTCGCTTTATTATTTTTTTACCGCTTATATGAAAAGGGGTATTTAGCGAAATAGAAAACAGCTGCTCCATTTATCCCGCTCATTTGTTTTGACTGCCAGCGCCGATTCAGACCTGCTTCTGTTCCTCTCTGTTTGTGTACCTTTGCCCTGTGGTGCTGATGGTGGTGGGCGGTATGGAAATGAAAAATGCAGGGGATAGAAAGTGCACAATATTATACCATTATTGACTGATACCATCCATCCATCCTTCTATCCATCCATCCATCCATCCATTGTTGGTGCTAATCTGGGCCTGAGTTGCGGTGGCAGCTGGCTAAGCTAAGTAACCCAGACATCCCTCTCCCCCAGCAACATTTCTCAGCTCCTCCTGGTGGATCCCAAGGGTGTTCCCATGGGATATATCAAATTACATTTATCTTAATTTAATTCATTTTATCCACTCTCCTTTTGAACCCACAAGTCATTGTTGATATGCCGGTTTGAGCATGCATATATTTACAGTCTGAATGCGTGTATGAGTGTCTGTATCTGTATCTGTTTACTCATTTAAATCTTTGTATTTGTTCATTTTTCCATGCAAGCTTGCATGTGTGACCCTCATGCTCAGTGATATTTACCAGATATAGTTCCTCCTTGTGTTCTACACTATGTGTCTGACATAGTTTTTATTCTGTAATCTACTCTGTAAGCAGATTTTTATGTTCTCCGTTGCAGCCTCTGGGACCGAAAAGGCAGGTAGAGGTCGATCCAGGACAAGGGCATCTGCCGAGGGTGTGAATAATGCAGCGCTGCTCTACAGAATAACCACAACAATATATCATCATAAAGCAAATAAACACAGCTCTATATCCACACCATACAGTCTGCTTTTGGATCCAAAGGTGGGTTTGGGGCGCTATAACAGTTCGTCTACAGACTTGTTCAGGTGAAATTGATTTACAAGCAATCTTGAAGTTGAAAACTGCAGCAACACTTAAAAGTACTGAGAACATCACATAATTGCTAAAACCGACACATTTCAGGCCAGTGACCTTTATCAGGGTCATAATCTCAAACACTTTCTTTTTTTGAAATGGACTTTCAAAGTGTTTCTTTGATGACCGCCCCTGAAGGCTGTAGGCTGGAACACATCGGTATAAACAAGAAGGTTTTTCTCAAAACTTAAGCAGTGCTGGAGTTCAACTTGGAGTGGTAACAAGAGGTGTTTCTCATGTCACTTATCCGATAGCTCCTCGACTCCTCGGTCCTCGGCTGAACCGGAAGTTGTTCTGTCCCTCCTCGGTGAAGGCCCTCTCAAAGCTCTTATTTCTGCATTGAGGAGGGATCATCGAGGAGGTTTCATCAAGGAGCTATAGGCGAGGATACACGAGAGCAGCCTTAGCAGCCTTCCTGGAAGCTGTGCAGCTGAAGGAGTAGCTAACTCAGCCCATACAGCTGATGATTTCATGTGACGCTTCCCTCTAAAACACATTTGCTCGTTGCCTCTCTCCTTCCGTGACTTCCTCGCGTCTCTCCCGTGCCTCCTCGTGGGAGGGAATAAGACAAGAAGAAAGGAGGCAAGTGGAGGAGTCGAGGAGGCAATTTAAGCGACATGACATGCACCGAGAGTCAACTAGCATCTGTTGAAAGGTAAAGCTCTAGTTTATGGTCCATACCTGATTAAATATGTGAGATCCCAGGCTTTTTACAACGGTTGCATACTTAATGGTTGCAGGACCTTCAAGTTGTATGTGACACACAAACACACACACACAAATTTAGACAATGTAATTGTATATCACAATATTTCGATATATGATTTCATCACGATATGACAATATTGAAAGTCAATAAATGATCATGTTGAATCCCTAATATAGTGATAGGCGATAGTCTCAGTAACAGAACAGCCTGTAAAAATAATTGCAGGTCTCTAAACTAACTGTGTGTGTGTGTGTGTGTGTGTGTGTGTGTGTGTGTCTCTGTGTTTTTTTCTTCTTTTTTTCTCATGCCTTTATTTATCCCATAGGGAAATTCACAAGTTAAGTACAGTTGCACACACATTAAACACAGGCCTGTATTACAAACATGCTCTGTGTGTGTGTGTGTGTGTGTGTGTGTGTGTGTGTGTGTGTGTGTGCGTGTGTGCGTGCGTGTGTGTGTGTATGTGTGTGCAGCGCTGACAGTAACAGCAGGAGGAATAGAGAAATGACAGTCAGACCATTAGCCAATTCTAGTCAATACGTGTTTAATGATAGCAGTGTTTCTACTTTAATGCTAATACTAATTACTAACAACTACTAGTATTTTTTTAATACCAACTCATAATTAATCCGGAGTAATCAACTTGTACTTTGAATGTAAATGAAGTGCTTGACTTCCCTGTCTGAAAGGGCCGTCTGACGGCAAGGTAAAGCTGTGAAACATTTCATATTTGAAGAGAGCATCATCCTAAACTGACATAGAATTCTTTTAGGATGTCCTTTTTTTAGGTGGCTAAAATGGGTTTTGCTGCCGTCCCCGTCAACAGCCATATGTCGCTCTCTTCAAAACCACCAGACTCCTTTGCACTTTGGCCAAAATGTAAATTTTTGGATGTGAATACATACGGAGCACTACTAAGCCACAGAATGATATAAAAACCTCACAAAAACATATACTTCAGCTTACATGTTAATACAAACCATAGTTTCACCCTTTTTTTAACCACACACATACAAGTGTATGACACTTGGAAATAAGGTATTCGTAGTGAAATATGAAACTCGATCTAAAACCACAAAGCTGCTTTACAGATTATACAAAAGGCTGACCTTGGCGAATATGCAATAAAAGACTTTCAGTGTATGAGCAGAGTATGGTGGCCGCACAAGCGCGAAGAATGGGTTTCAAGTCTGAAGTATGTCACTAGAGAATAAAGGAGCAGGACAGTACAAAGCCACACATCCATTGTCCCAGCCTTGGCTCGCTAAAGCTCTGGAGTTTCATTGAGAGGATGGAAAAACGAAGCGACAACGAGATGGTAGGAGAGGGAAGCGACACACTCGACTTTCCCCTCAGGCCTAAAAAGACGAAGGTAGGGTTTAAGTGACTGTCACAATCTGGGATTGGACACACAACAGTTGGGACCTTTCAGGCTGAATTAGACACTAATTGCTATCCAGAGGTAGCCGCCTTACGCTTCTGTTCTGCTATACCAATGTCATTTGCCATGGAAAACAGAATTCCCTGCAGCCTAATGTTCATTAACAGTTGACCAACAACAAATTAATATTTACCCGGCGGCTAATTTCCTCATTAGCGATCAATTTTAAAAGCTTATTTTTGTCCACAATCACTTTAAAGTTTGTGCAAGTGCTGCAGGAAGTGATGCCCTTGGCCGCTGTTTGAAGCTAATTTACAGGTGGTATCTTTTGATCATGTCATTCCACCACATATTGTATACCAATGCCCTTGACCGTAAACAGCCCAGGCTAGCTTCCTCTGGTATCCCAGCTATATATCACTAACTGCAGATCTCACTCCAAGCCTAAGGTGTATTCCGTGGAAGGACAATGGGGTTTCACTTAACATATTTCTACCATATGTGCAGGGAGTGGCCTGGGATGCGGTGCTATGTGCAGCCACATGAGACACATTTATGGCCAAGCGAGAAGGAGGCTGCGTGATGGATAAAGATATCACCGCGCTCTGGGGTGTAGATATCCATTGCGGCCCAGGTATCGCTCCGGTGTTTTCATTAAAGTGATGGAGAAAAAGGGGTAATATGCAAAGCCAGGGCTCCTCTTAGGGAATGACAACCTCAATCTATCACTGCCTCCTTCAGCCTGATCTGAGAGACAACAATGGAGAGGAAGGAGAGAGAGAGAGAGAGAGAGAGAGAGAGAGAGAGAGAGAGAGAGAAAGATGGAGAGAGCACAGGCATTTTCCATCTCATTCCCTCTCCGCCAACTGATTACAGGGCACGAGGGTATCTATCTTTGACACGTCATTCTCATCGGACGCTCACGGAGTTGATAGCTTTTTTAGGGGGTTCATTTTGAAATGAAAATGACTATGAGATTGACATCAGAAGTGAGGAAAAGCAATGTCAGGAGAGCGGAGGGGAAGTCGGGCATTGGCAGGTGAAGAGCACGAGTATAGAAACAGGACACAACAGGGTCAGGGCATCACTGGCAGAGCTGCAGTTTAAGTTTGTTTACCTGGACTTAAGGCCGATTTATGGTTCTGCTGAGGCTCCACGCAGAGCTTCCGCTGTAGCCTACGTAAGTGGCTTGAAGTTTATACTTGTGCGTTGGTGTGTGCATCGATCTCTAAAAGAGAATAGCAGGGCCGGCGTTGGGTGTATAGGGTCTGTGTCTTCACGTACCTACGGTGTCGATTTAAACGCAGAAGCATAAATCTGCCTTAGAAGACAAGGTAACCCTTTATAATAACCATATAATAATAATAAATGGTAGCTTTATAGTTGATTCAACTCTAGTTAATAGAGATTTGAGGGGTAACAAACAATGGAACAAAGTTTACGTATTATAAGTAACGCTATAATTTGTCAGTTAATCATTAGTTTAGTGTAATATCAAAAAATGAGTTTAGAACTGTAAATAGTTAATACTTTGTCAATGGTTAATAATTGTTTTGTAGACCATCTATTAAAGGTCCAATATGTAATATTTGTACTGTAATAAATCCAAAAATGACACCAATGCCTCATCAGATATTAAAGGAACACGCCGACTTATTGGGAATTTAGCTTATTCACTGTAACCCCCAGAGGTAGACTAGTCCATACATACCCTTCTCATCTCCGTGCGTGCTGTAACGCTGTCTGACGGCTCCAGCGGCATCAGGCCATCACAGAACATGCAGGTGAATGGTTCCAGTAATCCTACTGCTCCGAATAAGTGACAAAATAACACCAACATGTTCCTATTTACATGTTGTAATTTATAGAGTTACAGCGTGTACAAAAAACAACGTAACATGAGACACAGCCGTCTTCTAACTGTAAACAAACCGGGAACTATATTCTCAGGCGGAAGAATATAGTACTTGGGCGGAGTGATATGCTCACAGCAAGCCTGTCTGAGAATATAGTTCCCAGTTTGTTTACAGTTAGAAGACGGCTGTGTCTCATGTTACGTTGTTTTTTGTACACGCTGTGACTATAAAAATCACAACATGTAAATAGGAACATGTTGGAGTTATTTTGTCACCTTTGTCACAATTTGGAGCAGTAGGCTAGTTGGAACCAGTTACCTGCAGGATCTGTGCTAGGCTAAGCTAATGCTGGAACCGTCAGACAGCGTTACAGCACGCACGGAGATGAGAAGGGTATGTATGGACTAGTCTAACTCTGGGGGTTACGGTGAATAAGATAAATTCCCAATAAGTCGGCGTGTTCCTTTAAGGAAACATGTTAAACTGAAATACTATCTTTTCTGACAACAATGCTAATGTCAGTATTTTTTCTTTTTGAAATTTACATTCCGTGACGGAATTTATGTTTATGTTTTGATCTGTGTGTTATCAACGGCCCAGTTTGACAGGCAGGCCGGGTTTCCAGATATACCTGTAAAAATGTAAACCCAGCGTGCTACAGCTGTAACGGTAGTACAGCCATGAAAGCAGCAAACAAACGAACAGGATCAACGGAGATAGATTCTACCTGACATAAAAAAAAGAAAACAGCATGTTTCTAACAGTTGCGTGACCAGAGATGTAACAACCCCCTGGTAAATATTGGAGATGTATTTGAAAGTTGGAGACAGCTTAGATCCCAAAAGGACTCAGAGTTGGCTTATTTTCTCCTGAACAGGTAAGCATTAGCTTCAGGCTAATTTATCACAGCTACTAGGGATGGGCATTTTATGTCATTTCAACATTTGTGTACTCACATTGAATTATATAGCTAGAGTACCCGAGTTGGTTACTCGCAAAAACAATTGAGACATAGCCAGTAAAGTGATCCCGACTGGTCCTGGCTAACGCCGCCATACTAACCCTGCTAACGTTACGGGGAGGACCAGGCATGCAGCCCATGGCTGTTTACAGCGTATAGCCTCGTCAGCGGCTGGAGCCGACAACGGTGAGTTATTTTAAGCCACGACAGGGGGGCTGTAAATCGGAAAGAGAGGACTGTGAGTTTGCAGTGTGTTTAGCGATTGTTGCCGTAATTCTAAGCCAATGAAGTGTGTTCCGTCGGCAAGGTAGTGATGTTTTTAGCGTTTCGTATTGTAATTCTAAGCCGAGGAAGTGTGCCTGACTGGCGTGTGGTTGACAGTGAGGTTGTTGTGTTTTTAGCGGTCCATACTGTAATTTTAAGGCGAAAAAGTGTGTCTGTCAGTTGGTTACAGAGCTCCGCTTGAGCACGGGCTTTTATGACTGTCAATATAGCCAGTATCTACCGTTAGCTACTCCGCTGTGCTGTGGAGTAATGTCTGGCTATGTGAGAAAAGCGTCAAGTAACATGGTTGTGAATGCTGCTGGTGTGCTGGTCTCAGCCTGGCAACCTCCGTGAACTTCGAGTCTGGGCGGGAGGGGGCGGGGGAGACAACTCTCCAGTATTTTGAATTGGTAGTGCAGTAACTATTTTAACCGCTAGCTGCCAGTATTACATACAATATTACATACTGCACCTTTAACATTATCTATATGGCTGTAATAAAGTTGCAACTTATGTTTATAATAATTGGTTAATGATTAATAAGTTTGATTATTTGTGCACTAATGAACGCTAAATCTTTATAAATGCTTTACATATATATATATATATATATATATATATATATATATATATATATATATATATATACACACACACACACACACACACCTTTAATGTTATGATGTGTGCAACAATAAACTGGTAAAATAACAGAATTTAAGCCGCCTACACATTATACGCAATTTGCTCTCTGCACACCGCTAGGCAGGGCGCAGAGAGCAAAGTGCAGCATAGGTAAACGTCATCAAGGGTGGCAAGGAAGCTATTTCCCGTTGCTAGGTAACGTGATGGTTATAAAGTGGTGCAGAGGAGATCAATCTTGCATATAAGGAGAGAGCGAGAGGGAGAGAGAGAAGATGCTGGAGGTATAATTGAGCTCTTCTTCATTAGGTATCTAGAACGAGAGCAAACAATGCCGAGAGTGAGTGTGTTTGCACAGGGCAGATGCACTGTAAATGGCTTTTTGCTAATAGGCTGACACATTTGCATTCATTAGTAGGCCGGAGTTAAGTCCCAAGCACCTATAACAGAGGTCACTGCTGTGAGTCAGTGGAGAGGTGGCCTGTCTGATGGAGTGCAGTGCTGATCAAATGGCAAATGGATAATTGCTGGTTAAATGAGAACAGCTGTACGGTCTATGACAAGACTAAAGAATCTGTATCTGTCATAGATAATTCATTAGCAGGTTGTGTATGTGTATGCACCGAACTTTTCAGCTTTCAGAGAGCTTCAGTTACCTGATGAACCTTAAAGAGCCCCTATTATTATTATTATTTTCCCATCGTTTAGTTTGTTATGTAGTTGTTTGTGTGTGTAATATATGTATGAAGTACAAAAAAAAACATTTCACTCCATATGTGCTGCCCATAAGTGACATAACACCAAGCCCAGTGGCTTGTTCTGAATGTGATTGGCCAATCACAACAGAGTGGGCCAGCTGACCAATCAGAGCAGACTGGGCTTTTCTAGAGCTCAGTCAGAGTGTTTCAGGCAGAGGAGCTGCAGCAATAGGCAGTATGAGAAACATAATGTGTTTTTTGAACAAAGCCAGACATTATATTCAATAGTCCTGACCTAGAGCCTCTAAATATGACGCCAAAGGGCTAGATGCTAGTCCCCAGAGCATCAAAAAGGGATGCCAATTGCTAATTAGCACTGAGCATGCAACGAGTAGCAATTGTAGCATCAGTCTCACAAACTAATCAGGTTATAGTCAGACCCGGGCCGGTATGAGATTCTGGCGGTGTGATAACCTTCAGCAAAAATATCACGGTTTTGTGTTATTACGGTATTACAATTACATCTTTAAAATGTATTATTTTAAAATGTTTTTTCCCACTGAACACGATGTACTTCATTTTTGAACACACTGCACACTGGCAGGCAGAGGGATTTCTAAACTGCACTTTCTGTCCTTGACGACTAATCCAAAAACAGCTCATACCGCTAGATCGGTATGACGGAACATTTTAGTGCTTTTGAAACCATGTAACCGGCCCATGCCTAGGTACAGTAGGTGTGTTTTGGGCTATGTGTATGTGTGGCAATTTTTGTATTCAGTCTAGCTTTTGCCTTAATATATCAAATAGAGCCCTCTGAATTGGATATGCTACATGGAAAAGGAAGTGCACAATCTACATCTGTATTCATCTTTCGTAACAGAAAAGAAAAGGAAGAGGGCACCGTAGAGAGTGATCAGAGGGAATAAGTGATGGAAAGAATTCCTATGAAGAATAAAGCGGAGAACAAGATTAAGAAAGGTTTAGTGAGATTTCATGAGGATAAGGAGAGAGTAAAGGTTCACAATTCAACAGCGAAGCATGGAGTGTATGAGTAAAGCAGAAATGGAGCTCATCACCTCTAACCAATGAGGACATGGAGGCTTTAGCTACATGCATTCCCTTTAATAGACTGCTCTGTTAAACACCACATGTTGTTGTTGTTGGTAGCTGCCTTTCACTACTACTAACCAGTGTGCAGAAGTGCACTGGGGTTTAAAACAAATTGAACATAGTGTCCAAACAGTGGAATTCCAAATCCTCGGGACCCAAAAAGCCTTTTTTTTCCCACAGACTTACATCTGTTCAAAAAGTGAATGCATTTTGTTTGAGCGCCACAACCCCCACCAAATGACTTGAGTTTCACTATCAGAAGGTGATCCATTTGGTCCTTTAAATATTTGGAAAGTCTAGAAGAGCCGCAGGATTAAACCGCTAAACCGGAAGTAGCTGGCTCGGCCGGCGGAGGTCTCTAGTGCGCCTGCTCTACGGGCCGCACAGTGAGGGAGCAGTGCCGATCATCCGGGTCCATTTCTGGCTCCATGATGGCTCCATGCGCCACTGAGCAACTCTCATAGGAATGAACAGGGGCTCCGCCTCGATTGCTATGTACTCTTCTTATTAAGCATCCATGGTACTAACAGAGGCAGGCAGGTGAACACATTCTGTGTCAGAGAAGACAACAAGTATCCATTGCATGCCATTGAAAGTGTCTCTTTGATGTTGGCTTTGGTTGTATGCTCTAAATCAGGGGTCTTCAATGTTTTTTTAAGCCAAGGACCCCTTAACTGAAAGAGATTGAGCAGGGACCCCATACTACATATATTTTATAAAATTATGTTGCATTTTAAACTTCTACAATAATGTGTAGGGTGGCCTAACGCTTTTATACCTTTTTGCATAGAATACTAAGCTATTAAAATAGCCTAATAATTGTTGGCATGATTTTATAAATCATGTTTTAATGTATGTGGCACAGTGAATCCTTAGCATGAACTGTATCTGTGGATGGCTACCTTAGAGACTACCATAGGCCAGTAAACAGAGGGGATTTATATTTGCTAATATTATGTTGGATTCATGTTAAAGGTACAATGTAACATTTCTGCTTTAAAATGTCTAAAAATGACCATACCTATGTTATATATTTTTATGAGTTGTGTTCTTACACTGTGTGTATGTTTCCACCAAATGTCAAACCCAGAGAAATCTGTTATTTTATTTTCAGACACGGCACGTTTCCTTTAGTCGCCCGTCAGTGGCGTCGTATAACCTTTCACCCTCCAGTTACTCTAACTTCCGTCAGAACACTGGCACCAAGATGATACGTTCAGGAGTAATTGTAAATCATACAATGTCACAGAAAAAAAATACTTGTAACCGTAATACTGCTTTTTTTTTTGCCATACAGCATAATTTTGTGATTAATTACATCCCACTTTTTATCACAGTAATACAACAGACACCTTATCTATTTTGAAAGTTCAATATCGATACCAGTTTGACGTTACTACAATGTGCTAACGTTGATGCTAAAGCTTTGTGGGTAAAATTGAGCCAAAGTAGCACACCCTGGTCTGTCTGCCTCACTCCCCCGGTGCAGAGAGACTCAGTCGGGATGACAGCTGACAACAGCCCCGGGACATATAGCTAGCTAGTTACCGTTAGCCCCCAGTCAGCTATCAGCCAGCTACTTCCATTACAGCAACCCCCCGGCCAGAACCTATCTCCAGTGCCTGGTGCTTACGACGCTAACGCCAGTTTAATTAAACGTCGGGAAACAGACTATATCAGACCCAGCACCGAGTCACAACAGCGGCCATCCATAGCGTTAGCTACATCTCCGTAGCGCTACCGGTGTATGTGCCGAAAATCTCCTCCCTGCCGAATTTCTCCCACCTTCGCGTTTAGCTGTGTTTACGGTTAGCTAAATTAACCCGACAAAAGGTGGGTTAAGCACCAAAACCTAAAGTTAAGATTACTGAAAAGTGAAGTGGAGATAATTCCGGGCAGCTGGGAGATGTTCTGCTGCTGCACAACAGGCATCGAACGTCCTGGCTCGCTGTCGCAGAGATTTCCCCGGCAATCCCCACCCACACCCGTCTCTCAGCCTCGTTGAGTAGCTTGCTAGCGTTACAACAAACCCCGTCCGCCCCAGTGTTGAAACCATCCAAAAGGTGACATTGATATGTGAAATATTTTGTGTTTTAGCTGCTGGCTACTGTTACTTACTAGCTAACTGGTCAGCTACAAATAAAAATCTAATCAAGAAAAACGTAATTATGTTGGGGAAACTGCAGCTATTTTATTAGAATAACATAAATAAACGTAACGTGAATAAACTTGAATGGGTAAACTCGTCCGTGAACTGATGCATTCTAACCGGCAGCGAAGGTGTTTAACACTAAAAACTCCCATAATTCCACGCAACTTCACAACGTCATCAAAAGTCCAGTTGATTTGGTTGAGAGACCCCTAGCGGCAGAAAGTTACATATTGTATGTTTAAGGCATTTTAATTTTTTTTTAATCAAAAAAAATTAACAAGAATTTGGAGGCCCCCCTGCATTACAGCCCAGTCTCATGCCAGGTCGTTATATAGTCACGTTATTGTAATCTATTAAGTCGTGGACAGGTTACGTAAATGCCGTTTTTTTCGTGTGGCGATTACGAAATTGAAAGCAATGCATTTTAATGGGAAGCATATTTCGTGATTTCAGAACGCTGACGGTAGCGAGTAGTTGATAAGGCGAAAGTCCGCGTAGGGAGGTTGGTCGGGGTGGTGGATGGGTCAGAAAACACAGGACTTTCACCCCGGAGACCGGGGATCGCGCCCAGCGTGTGGCAGTACCTTTGTCCCGCATGTTGCAGTTCCTTTGTCGGCGTGTCCCGCGTGTGACGGTTCCTTTCCCCGTTCTTTTTTTTCCTAACCCCAACCATCTCGTTATTGTGGAGTTTCATTTCCCCGTTGTGGTGTTTCATTTCCCCGTTGTTGTGTGCCCCTGCGGCCGGGGAGCGGCAATTTAATACTGAGGTTAAATTAATACAGCTGTAAAAGCAGCAATGTGTTAACTTGGATCAGAACAACCCAGCATGTGTTCCTACCCAGCAGAGTGGTCACACTGTAATTGGGCTGTTGTTTTTTTTTAAACTCAGCACTCTTTTGTGAGTAAGAGCTATTAAGTGGCAAGCAGCCACTACTGCATTACACGCTGAAAATGTGCCCATAATGTTTCCTCCCTCAATCAGCATTTCTGTGGTACACCAGACATTATAACATGCATTTCATCACGTAATATGTCCAACATGCTGAACAACACACTGATTACCAATTACCAAAGTTTTTGTAGCTATTTGGGACATTTTTGTTGCTTTTTTCAAAGTTTTAATTGCCTTTTTCGAGACAATTCTTTCCACTGTTTTTTTTGTTGCTATTCTTAATACATGCAGACATCCCTAGATAGTTGGAGATCTTTTTTTTTTCTTCACTTGTCTATTGCATAATTTTGAGAGTGGCAGGTGAGGGACAACGCCAGGCTTTATCTTGGAAATGTACTTTCGTTGATCCAGACTAGTATCACTGTAAAGCTGATGCGTGTGATTGTCTTGCAGTGATCTTTTCAGGGGCTTCTTTGTGACATACTTCATTCAAAGATGTTTCTCAGCGAATGAGACAACAAAAACTAAAAAAGAAAGAAAGACAGAGAGAGAGAGATAAAGCATGGGGAAAAGAGAGAGAGTAAAAGACAGACAGAGAAACAAATCACCTGTGCTGTTGTAAAAGTGCCATCACCACAGCTGCTCTGAGTCATGCTGGGAACAAGGAAGGGTTGCCCTTCACCTCCACTCTACTATACAGTGACAGCAGCTATAAGGGCATTTCTTACACTTTTCTTACACACACACACACACACACACACACACACACACACACAAACACAGACCATATGTCATATTCCCAGAATAAAAAAAACCTTCAGATGTGATACCACAGCACTCACATGACAATGTTATTCATTGTCCCTCAGTTGGTTTTTATTGTTTGTTCATTTAACTGAAGTTGAGTTTTACGATTTAGTGTACATCCTTGACTTTGAAAAGGGTAAATTTAATTAGACGTTGTCTAGAAAACAGTCAGATGACAGCCAGGAGCCAGTAATGAGATTTAAACATGCATCAATAATCACCTGATAAGCCTGGCTAGAAATAAGCCTTAGAGGCACAAACTTACTGCTGATGCGTGGTTCACTGCAAAGTACTCTGTACTGTACTAATAAGCCTGCAGAGGTGATCAGTTCCACGAAAAAGCCAATTATTTCAGCAGGTACCTGGCTGAGACCTTTCTCTGAGGGAGTGTGCAATATACTGTACAGTGGCGGCATCATGGATTGCTCCATCGTTTATCCAAACCAAGGCCACAGCCGGGCCGGGCCGTGCAGATCTATGAGTTAATGTGCTGAGTTGAGCTGGGATGGTGCCAAGGGTTTTTCACTGGACAGCACAGCAAAGGAAGAGCATGTTTACTTTGGTGACATGTTGTGGAGCTATTTTTTATTAAATAGTAACCATGCTTACCAAGCTCCGCTAACACGGTGACAGACACATTGCATCTGTCATTGCTGCCTCACAATAAAGGTCTCCCACTGGCTTGCCGGTAAAATAGTTTTTGATGTAAAGCGGCAGCAGCAGTATAATCTGTTTGCGTAAGACAACGTTGAACACAGCTCTGATTGGGTTGTAAAGCAGTTAGTAAACCATAATATATTTGAAGTATGAAAGGAGCTAAACTCCCAACCATGGAGACTCAGTCAGAAGATACAAAAGTATTTACAGTGCACTCTATTTATTGAGTCAATCGCACAAGACACAGCTTTGGGTTAGTGTGTGTGTGTGTGTGTGTGTGTGTGTGTGTGGGGGGGGTCTAACACTAACAGTGCAGGTTGGCACAGTTATCCCCAGCTTTGAGAACAGTCACGTGTTCATGGCTTAGCACAGCTCGGCACGATTAATGTACGTTAAACTTATTCTTTTATTCATGACCTCAATGTTTCCTGAACATTATCCAAGTAGTTTTTGTGCCTAAACCAAGCCAAACCATACCTGTGGAAGGTCAGAAAATAACAAATTAATCACTGTTGCAACAGTCATATGTAACGTTTTTTTTTTTTACTGTCCTGGCAGTGAGTCCTAAAAATGCTCATATGGAAGTTAGTTATGAAGAAAGTTATGGACAACACACGTGGTTGTTTAAAATAAAATACCAGATCTGGCTGAAGGAACTGTGGAATATCGAAATATCGAATATCGAAAAAGATATTGTGTTTGGATTTGCTTGATTCAGACCCAGGCTCTTGGTAGGCGGTGTCGGTGGGGGTGTGATGAACAGTGGCAATAATAGTCACAATAAAGATAATGGAACTATGACTAGAAATAGTAGTTGTAGTAGTTCATGGTGTAGCAGGGCACTGCAGGGAGTTACAGGGTGTAGCAGGGCATAGCAGGGCACTGCAGGACGCAGATCGTAGCAGGGTGTAGCATGGCATAGCAGGGCATAGCACGGCACAGAGCAGGACCACGGCGAAAGCTGCAACCATGATTCAGTTGCCACCCTTTATCCAAGGAAAACTGCTGGGAGAAAAAACATAAGGACTCTGTGGGACTAATATTGCTATTATTGCCTAGAGGAAGCATAAATAAGGTGAATAGAATTGGTCCAAGCACTGAGCCTTGTGGAACGCCATGGCTAACTGATGTCTGCTCTCTCTGCATAAATACAGTGTTTTATCAAAGTGATGCGTCTCCTTCCTAACATATTGCACTGTATCGGCCAGCACCCCCAAGAATCTAAGATTCTACACATCGCAAGAAAATGTGAGACTGAGACTATGAATGATTAATTTAGGGTGGGAGACAGAGAGAACTCTCATCTGATGTCAATGGTTTTTATAATGGTCCTGTTTTTCTAGTCTGACTGCTGTCAGCAATATTGCTTCAGATTTTTGCCAATGCAACTCAAATGGCTTTTATTTGTTGTACCCCCCGCCCCTCCCCCTCCCGCATCTCTGCAGTCTCCCCTCCTCTCTCTGTCTTTATGTTATGATTGGACCTGACAAGGAGGGAGTGCTTGCCATTTTGGCAGGCAGAGTTTTGGAGGCTGGAGTTATGGACAACGTTTATCTGACTCCACGGGCTGACCCCCTGTTTCCTCTCTGGCCCTCTGACGCTGGGACGGGACTTCCTCAGCCAGCCTTATCAGTTAGAACCACAACACTGGAACAGACCCACTCGACCAAGATCTTGAAATAAAAATATTACAGTTGTCGCCAAAGTATGTGAAGCTCCAGGGAGGTCTGTATGAGACATGTGTAGTTTAGTGTAGATTGAGAAGCTTTGTGGCTGGGTGACAGAAAAATACATTACTGGTGCTTTTGTATCAATCCAGTTAATTAGATGAATGGAAAACATACATAAACTTTTATTATTATAACTATAACTATTATTATGTATCTCTCCCCCAACCGGGCAAGGCAGATGGCCGCCAACCAAGAGCCAGGGTCTGTCCGAGGTTTCTGTCTGAAAGAAGTTTTTCCTCGCCGCTGCAAATGCTTGTAGGAATTGTTGGATATCTGTAAATTGTGATTGTGGTCTAGACCTACTCTATCTGTAAAGTGTCCTGTGATAACTTATGTTATGATTTGACACTAAAAATAAAATGTTATTCTTTTTTCTGATTGCCCAGTCAGACATTTTATTTGTGAGTGCTAATACCTGTCTCAAGTTGCCAAGGCAGAACCTTGTCAGGTGAGCCAATAGAGAAAGCCATTAGAGAACATGCGAAAACAGATCATGTCTGTCTCCTGTGGTGAATATGACACTCCACAGAGAGTCTTCTTGATAAAGAGTATACTTGGATCCACTTGGGGATTATATATTCACCCACAGATCCAAGATCTGCAACAACCAATTAGACAATGGGATTTGGGCCAAACCCAACTCAGGTCCCAGGCCATGTCTCGGTTAATAGGAAGCAAGTAGTCTTATTTTTGGCTAGTCCACACAGCATTCCGGGATAGGAGAAAAACGTACTCTGGTTTAATGGTATTTCTTTAAACCAATCACAATTGGCTAAGCGCCAGACGGATTCCCGCTGCCTCTGCAAAATAGCCTTGGGAAGGAACTTGTTTTGGTGGAACATGTGTACGTTCAAAAGTTGTTTTAGTCGTGCAACAGAAAACTCAGATTGGACAGATAGTCTAGCTATCTGTCTTGATTTAATATGCAGAGATCTGAGGAGCAGTTAACCATAGTCCTCAGAAATCCACCGCAGTTTAGAATTCCAACAAAGAAAGCTAAAGGTAACAGACATCCGGCCGAAAAGAATGACATGAATGAATTTCCGGCGGCACCGGAGCAATCCTGGAAGTGGAACGTCGTGGATATAGACTAGGAAGGTAGGTCTTGAAAATATTCTCAAATATTTTCTGATTATTGGGACCCCATACACATGGGTATGTCTTGTATTTAATTGTTTTTACTCAAAATTAAATATAACAACAATATTGGAGGATGTTATTTTAGCAATGAGCCCTAATTATAAAGCCTATTGAAAGCCAAATATATCCTCTAAGCAGATTTTTCATGTTAGTCATGATTCTGCTGGCACATAACATAATACTCATATGAGTGCCAAGAATGAGTGACTTCATTCAGAGGCATCTCAAATGTGCTACACATGGTTGTTATTCTGAGGTGATTTGTTTCACTGTGACAAATGCCTTCCTTGATCCTAGTCTTCACTCCACAACAAGACTCATTACACTTAATGAGCATGTTTGCATCATTAGCTAGCTAACTAGCCACCGAGCTAATTTATCAAAGCAACCAATGTTAATGTTAACATAGGAGTACAGGCTACAGTGTTCTAACTACTTTTAAAATTAGATACTTTTTAATAGACAAAAGCAGCAGAGAGGAAAATGTTTGGGTTAAATGATTATTGTCAGCTATAAACAGATCTATATCTATAGTAGGCTATATAATTGTGTTTAGGCATCCTTGTTTGTACATTTAGAAACATAATTAGCACTTCACAAAAGTGAATGTATAAGAGAAAGCGAATGGACACCTTTTTCAAAGTTTTTTTGGACAATATTTTTGACGTTTTGTCAAAAGAATTTCATGTTTTTTTTGGCGCTTTTTTTCAATACATGCAGACATGTCCCGGGGCCTCCCTAGATAGTTGGAGATCTCAACCCCCCAATGTTGAACCCAAATTGTATGAACCACATTAACTGCCACTTTATGGGACTGTAAAGATCGGGGGGGATTGTTGGGTCCTAAAACACAGGGCTTTCATGTGCTGGAGTGGAGTTTTTTCACCCAGGAAATGGGTGTTTGTGTCCCAGGAGTACTTCTAAAAGGGGAGCACTGTTATAACCCAAACCACAATCATTTTTATATATGTGTCAACTTTTGTTGGCTAAACTTAATCAAATCAGCTAAACTTACGATGTCCTGCGAATTGCCTTGCATACGTTTTCGTACGATATCACTTTGGCAGGTGAGAGGTTGGACAAAAGTCAAGGTTTTGGAATATAAAGCCATTAGAAAACACCCAACACACACAAATGACTTCAGGCTTCTGGAGTTGATGGCTGGAGCTGTATTATTCTTTGCTCCATTTGAATAAACAGTGCAGCTCGGGGCCTGGCTGTGTTGATTCTAGAGGAGAGATAAGCAGGGTAAATAAAGCTGAACTCGGACTGGAACAGGTTTCCTCTCATTGCTGCTAAACCGTTTTATTGTTTAAATGCCTCCAGATGGGAGTTAAAGAAGCACCGTTGAATCACTTTCTCATGTTCTGTGAGACAAAAAAGACCCATTAGTGTGTTTAGACATAGAACGTGTTGTGTTGTGTGTGTGTGTGTGTGTGTGTATGTGTGTGTGTAAAACCAGTGGTGGGTCAATCGGCTTCTTTAATGCGTCCCAGCTTGTGAGCCCCTGTAGTTTGCATGTCATGTATAAGACTGATGACGCACAATCACAATGGACGATTCATCACCGCGTTGGCTGGGAGTTTTCTGGGGGAGCGATGGGTGTGATGACTTATCTGGGGCAAACACCTTGCAACAAGTACCGCATAACTTACGAGTGAGTGATAGTTTTTAGGAAAATGACACTCCCGAGAGACTAAAGACACATCTTTTATGAAAAAAGTAGAGATGGTGCAATACAATTTCCAATTGTGGCTTTCCAATATTGATTCCGATAACTGAACTTTGGTCCATACCGGGTACCGATCCGATACCAGTGTGTCATATATTTTCTTATGTTTTAACAGCTGTATACTACTATCCCTGTATGGATGTGATATGATTGCTCTCTTTGTTGTTCGGTCTGGCTCAGGTTAAACTATTTGTGAAACATGAACAAACACAATTAATGCCCTCTTTTATTTTCCAGTCATAACGGAAAACGGCCATAAATAAACTACTTTAAAGTAGATTTTTTTCGGAGCTAAATTGGGTGGTATCGGATTGGTGCATAAGTCATTTCCGATACCGATACCAACATTTTAGGCAGAATCGCGGGCCTTTCCCCCGGAACATCTCTAAAAGAAAGTCAAGACGATGCACTGTGACAAAGTGATGTGATGTTAAGTGAAAGATGAGTTACTGTATGTTTCTCCAACTCCAGCAGATAGATTGGGCCGAGGCCACTTCTTCTCCTTGGTTTCCCCCCTCAGTTTCCCTCTGACTGACGTTTATGGTGATGGAAGGCTCGGATCTCCTAAACGGCAGCTCGTTATTCCATTAAAGGTACCTTCCTAACGACTCGCAGGAAGCAAAACTGATGACAAGGTAAAATAGATTAATTAAGGTACCTTGGCGTGGAAGCAGCCACTTAATCACAGATAGCGCTTGTCACGGGGATTTAGGATCTGATTGACTTCAACAGATTACGCCGCTCTTCATTTTCTGCCTTTGTGCGATGGAAAATTAATTGTCAGTGACATTTGGTTGTAATCCCCCCCACCCCCGCCACTACCACTCTATCTCTATTTCCTCAATTAATTATTGGCTCTCTTTTATATGCTCGTTCCAAAAGAGTTTTCTTTTGGAGATACACCAGAGGCAGAATCATTTCCTCGACCGCTGAAGACAACATCCGCTCTTTGATTGAGTCTCGGCAATCTAATCATCAGCTGTCGCCGAGGCGATACTCGCCTCTCATACTGAGACTGCTGTGTCAGTGCTATTACCCACTGCCCTGCTGACACACACACACGCACACACGCACACACACACACACACACACACGCACACACGCACACACACACACACACACACACACACACACACACACACACACACACACACACACACACGCACACACACACACAAACAGAGACACAAACACACTGTCTGATTGACAAAGAGGGGGGAAGAGTCCGGTCCACCTTGACTCGTCAATCATCTTTGGCATTGACAGCTTGTTTCACTGAACCGGAGATGAGAGGAGGAGAGGAGGAATGAAGAGAAAAATGGATTACAGGAAGAGAGAGGAGAGGAAGGATGAGGAAAGGAGAGAAAAAAAGAGAAGAGGAAAGAAGAGAAGGGAAAGAAAAGGGAAGAAGCAGAGGGGAAAGAAGAGAGAATGAGAGGACAGAAGAAATGGAGACAGGAAAGGAAATGACAGAAAAAGAGAGGACTGGAGAAAAAAAGAGGAGATTAGAAGAAATAAGAGGAGAAGAGGGAAAGGAGAGAGAAGAGGGCAGGAGAAAAAGAAAAGGTGTGAGGACAAAAGAAAAGACAGATGAAGAAAGGAGAAAGAGGAGAGAAAGTGGGGAGGAAGGAAAGAAGAGATGAGATTGGGAGATGTGACAAGTGAATGAGAAGTAAAGAAGAAGTGAGGGAGGAGTGCCCGGAGGAAAAGAAAAAGATAGAGTGAAAGGGAAGTTAAGAAAGAAGGGTAAAAGGAGGAAAATGAAGGGACTTTGGTGCCTGAGAAGAGAAAGACAGAGAGAGAGAGATATTTGGAAGGGAGGGAGAAAGAGGAGTAAAAAAGACAAATGAAGAGAGATCAGGATGGAGAGAATGTTGTCAGTGAGTATAATGCGCGAGGGAGAGAGAAAATGGAGGGAATAATTGTGGGATACAGAATGCAGGCAGGGTGAGAGAGGAGATGGCATTGTATCATGATGAAACTGAGGTCAAACGTGTGTGTGTGTGTGTGTGTGTGTGTGTGTTGCTTACTGTGTCAAATTAAACCGCAGCGGCAAAGAGAGACATTTCATTTCCCAGATATGATTGATGGATAATGTGTGTGTCCCAGAGAGGTGTCAGATGGCCTGTCCTGACTCGACACACACACACACACACACACACACACACACACTGATTCGGCACTTGCATTGACAGGCAAATAGTGAAACAACTGAACCCACTCAAACTATACATGAACATAAACTTAAAGGCCCCCTCCAGACACATTTTTGATTATGTAAATATACTCTGCTATGATTTATACTTTGTTTTTCCCACATAAACATTTTTTTTTTATTATGAAAATGAGCTGGAAGCACATCTACTCTTTCTCCATCATTGAGAAATTCTGGATCTGGCCTCGCGCCCCACCAAACAACGCTTCAATGGCTAGAAACAGCAGCGGCATTCAGCCATACATGTTTGAGCCTCATGCCGACTTAAGTTTAGTTTAGTTTAATTGTTTCACAGAACATAAAAATCTAATTACATTGAAAAAAATACAAAAACACATGCAAGTGTGTGGTAGAAACCGTTATAACGGCTTATATAAAATCCACAACCACAGTACTTCTAGACATACAAAATCAAAAATTACATTTTTTGTGTTAGTGTGCAAAAAAATCAGAAAAATGTAATAAAAAGAAATACATCCAGCATCCATTTTTTGGTCAGCCTCACCTCTCTGACTCTGACACCCGAGACAACCAGAGTTTCTCCGGGGCTGAGAGTCCTAAGTCACCCCTGGAGGAACAGACATGTTTGCTGCCTTCTCCGGGAGATTACCAGGGGATTGTTTGGCAAACAGTGGGCTCGGCGAACGCTGTGTATTTTCTTTATGTTCTGTGTAAATGCATTTTTCAGTTCGAGGGTTTAACGGAAAAGCCCTTGTTTATGTGTGTGGGTAACGGTGACACGGGGGAATGCTAATAATCTGGATATTTAGTCTATTTCCTGACATACAATATTGCCCAGGCATATTTGTGAGAAACTAAACGGGGAACATGAGGAACGACTGGGATCCATCTTTTTTTAAACTTCCATTTGGCCTCTGTGGCACACAGAGAAGCAAAAAGAAAATGCAGACTGAAACGGAGAAGGCGCAAGAAAGACGACTCTGAAAAAGAAGCCTGGGAAAAAGGAGCACATGAGTCTAAGGAGGGGGGGAAATACAGATCCATCTGCAGCCTCCAGAGTCCGGGTTATGGTGCTGACACGCTCCGAGCTGTGATGCCTCCTCCCAGCGTGGGCCGTGCCCTCCGGGGCTCTGCAGCTCAGCTTTAGCGTGTCACTGTGATATATGTGCAGGCGGTGAGGCCGCTCGGCATTAGCTCTGATTATCCCCCTCACTGCATGGAGGGAAACGACCTCTCACCTCAGCGCTGCCAGGAAGCCTATTGGACGAGCCATCTGTCCATTTATTGTCATTAAAAAGTTGAACTGGAGCGTCAGGTTTTCCTACTGGTCTGACCCTGCAGTCTCTGACGAGCTCCTGTGTGCATCATCATCATCCCATCATGTTTTTTTTTTTTTTTTTACATTTTTTATTTAGAGTGCTACGTTGCAGTATTGTAGTACAGGTACTATTATTTTTTTCTGCCCTATGTAGTATGTCAGTCCAACACATTCTCACTCTCCCATCGCGTAAAATACGGATGCTAGGTCATGTGCGTGTTAGCGTTTGTTATTCACGCTAAAAGTCTCCTTTAGCATCGGGTATCTTGGCGTCCTTTGGCGTTTGTTATTCACGCTAAAAGTCTCCTTTTGCTTCGGGATTCTTGACTTCACTGCTGACGCTCTGGGTCAAAAAAAAATGATGGGTGGGGGTTATAAAATGTACACTTCTGTGACACGCGCTACAAGAATATGACACTAACCCCGGACACCTGGTGAATGTCCTGTATTGTTTGACGGCACGTATATATATATCCGAATATCCCCCGTTAGCAGAAGTTATCAGTATTCATTGTAGGTAATATATTTTGTCAGTTGTGCGGTACATAACGGGCCATCAGGGTGAGTTAGGCCTTGCATTGTTTATGTGGATTTCCGGTTGCTAAAGCATAAAGCAGACAGCATGCTGATTTTATAATGGTCTGAAGGTTGACTGGCTGTGTTCACCTAAAAAAACGCCTGTCTTCTCCACACAAGGGGGCAATTGTTCTCTACATAGTGAGAGAGTCTCGGGGATGGAGGGCGCATGTTGAAGAGAAACCAGAAAGAATGGGATACTGTGAATGTTAAGGTTTCAGTGAAGGCACTTCCTGATCAAGTGGACATATGATATGCTCCTCCAAGCTTGAATAAGTGCTATGCTGTACAGAGCTACCCAAAGTGGAAATCCAGTTCCTTACAAACTGACGCATTGCTGCTTCAAAATGAAATTGTCATTGCTGACAAAATGTTTGTTAACGATTAACACTTGAAATGATAAAGGGACTTGCAGATTACAAGGTAGTTCAAAATGTAAACCATACCATTGACTACATTTAGTTGTCAGTGAGCCAACTCACTTGCGGCTCTTTACTCCGTCCTGCTGTCTTTACATGGGTTTGTTTTTGCCGGAGAGGCTTGTGTCTCTGAAGCGTTAAATTCACATCTGAATGCATATAAAAGCCTATATTAATGGAGAATTTACATAATGTGTATTTGATGATGCATTTAATGACATAATATAAAATAAATTTGCTTGCGTGTGTATATAAGCTGGCTTCACAAAGGTGTACAAATAGAGCCGATAGACCCGTACTGTACAGGACAAAAACATCTGCTAATATCATTGTCTGTATAAAAACCAAACCAATGGGATTAAAGCAGAAGGTCTTTGCATGGGTTCATTTACTCCATCTGTTTGTTATTGGCAGCTTACATACATTTCCAATAGAAGCAAGAGAGAGGGCTCGACATGTTCAAATGTGTAATAATCTGCTGCCGAAAACCCCTAATAAATGCATTACTTTCTTCTGTTTGAGGTATGTTTACTAAACATTTTCAGGAAATGGCTCTGCCTTTTCAATATAGTTGTGATCTGTTTTTAAAGATCCACGTCTTCAGTCATAAAGTATTGAAAGATGAAGTCAGACATTGTTGGTTTTGGTCTTTTCCATGGATTTTACAGACTGTAAGAACATTTAGAACAAAACAGTCACATCACAAGGTCCATTTAGTAGCTCTTCTGGAGCTTTCAGTCATATCAGATGACCATCATCAGCAGATACGGTTTGCTTGGTTCTTATGGGATTGTTGAAATCTCCATTTTCTGTCTGAGCACTTTAAAGATACAATATGTAATATGTCTGCATTAAAATGTGAACTATATATATATTGTGTTCTTACATTATCCCAAATGTTTACGACAATGTTCAAACCCAGAGAAGTCATTTTAATCAGGACGTTTTGTTTGGTGGCCGTCATATAACCTTTGACCCCTCTAGTTACTATAGCTTCCATCAAAACACAGTTAACACCAGATGATACATTCGAGAGTAACCGTAAACCATACAATGTCATGTAGGACTTCTCATCCATGTTGGCCCAAAGGAAAACTTCTTCTTCTTGGAAACAGCCGTTGACAGGCTCACCCTAACAGGCTCACCAAACAGGCTGACCCAACAGGCTCACCCTAACATGCTGACCCTAACAGGCTGACCCAACAGGCTCACCCACACAGGCTCACCCTAACATGCTGACCCTAACAGGCTGACCCAACAGGCTCACCCTAACATGCTCCCCCTAACAGGCTGACCCAACAGGCTGACCCAACAGGCTCACCCTAACAGGCTGACCCAACAGGCTGACCCAACAGGCTCACCCTAACAGGCTCCCCCTAACAGGCTGACCCTAACAGGCTCCCCCTAACAGGCTCACCCTAACAGGCTGACCCAACAGGCTCACCCTAACAGGCTGACCCTAACAGGCTCACCCTAACAGGCTCACCCTAACAGGCTCACCCTAACAGGCTGACCCAACAGGCTGACCCTAACAGGCTGACCCTAACAGGCTCCCCCTAACAGGCTCACCCTAACAGGCTGACCCAACAGGCTGACCCTAACAGGCTGACCCTAACAGGCTCCCCCTAACAGGCTCACCCTAACAGGCTGACCCAACAGGCTGACTCTAACAGGCTGACCCTAACAGGCTCACCCTAAGATCTCAGTCTGCTGCTGATGGTCAAGAGGTTGTTTTTGTCGACAGTATGGCAGTTTCTCAAAAAGCTTTAAATGTTCATTGATCACGTGTGTATATTGACAAAATTGATGCCAAATCTTAAGTATATATATTTTTTTATGATTAACAATTTTTATTTAACTATAACACAACACACAAAACATACAATTTCGTCATCACCACCCACCCAGAAAAAAATCAAGATGACACAGTATCTACGATATGCAGGACAATACAATAAAATAAAACTCAAGTACCTTCATCTTAAGTATATATTAAGTATATTAAGTTATTATTATTATTATCATTATTATTATTAATAGTAGTAGTAGTGTTAGTAGTAGCTCTAACTGCTCCCATCCAGTACTGTTGGCGGAGTGTTTTCATTATCTTTTTTGGAATATTGTACAGTACGTCCATACAGAACCTTCTCTGGAAGAGAACTGTTCTCACAGTCAATACCTGCTGGAGGAGAATAATGCATCGGCCTGATTTTCCCTTTGCCTTCAGACTCTACAAGTTGCACTGTCATGAGAATAATATATTTGAAGGATGAAATCCAGTGGCATTTCCCTTAAACCCAGACTCTCCAGACCCCCAGAGAGCAGGTCAGAGGGAAAGTTAGAGTACATTCACCCCCCCCCCACCTCTCCAGCCCCCCACACCCCCCACCCCATCCTCCCTCCTCCCAACAGCCCCTGTGAGGGACATGATGAACAGGGGGTTGCACAAAGCCAGCACTCAGCTTTAATTGGACGGAAGGTGGCTGTACACTCATACCATAAATAACTGGACCCAGGGAGAGGGTGTGTGTGTGTGTGTGTGTGTGTGTGTGTGTGTGTGTGTGTGTGTGTGTGTGTGTGTGTGTGTGTGTATGTACTGGGGGGTGAGTTGGGGTGGGGCGAGAAGGGTTAACCATCATGCCGTCCCGCAGTGATCTTAAGCACCACTGAAGCTAAGAAAGGCTGTCAGGGACCGGGTGTAAATATCCTGCGGGCTAACTGATTTGTCTACGGTCGTAAACACGGCATAAAGAGCTAATATACAGGTCAGCACCAGCGTGATTTACACCCCGAGGGGGCTCAAAACTTGCCAAAAGCATTTAATTTCCCTCCTCTTGACTTACAACTTTTCTCGGCAAAGTGAAGTTTTTGTTGAACTTGACTTTTTGGGTTTTTATTTGATGACATTTTTGATTGTTTAAACAAACTTTCTATATATTTCACAAAAATCAACACAAAGGTTTTGCTGATACACTTTCAAGACAATCACGATCAAGATTTACAAGATACAAAGTATTTAGATTTTCTTTTGTGGGCTCCCACTTAATCTATCAGGCTCAGGCTCATCGTCTGTCGTCATTCAAACGGCTCTCAATTCCACACAGAAACCCGGAGAGATGAGAGGAGCGGGAAGGAGAAGGAGAGAGATGCTCTCATAGGACAGCACACTGATGAAAACATCCACGCTAGCCTCTTCAAGAGACATTTTGATTATCAAAAATAATCAGGATGTCTTATTTAATTGAACAAAGCAAACTTGGCACTTTGAATTCTATTCCATTTCAGTTTTCTGATGGGCACTAGAAGCCCGTGAGGCCACAGAGTTAACTCAGAGCTTGTTTCTGTGAGCACTGCTGAAAATGCTACCAAGATATTGTATGATAAATGAAGGGAATACTCAAAGAATTATGCACAAGAAAAATGTCACCATGCATCTCTTTTTCACTAATTCAATTCTTAAAGGGTAACTACCGTTTTTTGTTTTTTTTTAACCTGGACCCTATCTTCCTATGTTTTTGTGTCTAAGTGACTGATGAGAACAACAATCTTTGACATTGGTCCAGTATTAAACGAGATCGCTGCAGTCGGCAGCGGAGAAACAAGCTACAATTAATAGGACAATTGTGCAGCTTGTTTTTACATTCACAAAAGTGCTCGTTTTGCCACTGACAGACTCAGATTAATATTTCAGGTTGTCTGACAACATTATGGAAAGGATTTCTAAGGAGGTCGACCTTTCTGTTAAAGAGTAAGATCCTTTTTTTAAACATAAAAACACCCGCGAAATTGCGTTCGCTAAACCCACCGTCATTTGTACATTGTACATCGTAAAATACACTTCATTCAAAGTTGACAGAAACTAAATATAACTATGAAAAGACGTTCTGGCTCGTCTTTCCACTTTTCCAACTATCATAACTCTAGTTTTGGTTGAAAAAAACACATAGTTTACCGATTTACATGTGAAAATATGTTGGCTCTATACACGCTAAAAGTATTGTTTTTTTAAATGGAGTCTGTTGGGTTTAGTGCTAGCAACCTCAGAGCTGTTTCTGGTTAAACAGAAAGGTCTTAAAGAGGTTTTAAAGGTCTATCTCTGAAGGGATCCTTTCCATAATAGTGCCCTTGAGCAAGGCCCTTAACCCCAACCGCTCCAGTGGAGCTGCTCAGTGGCCAGCAGGTCAGACTGTGGTTGGACTGGGCAGCTTCCAGGTATGAATGTGGAACTGTGTGAATGTGATCAGGGTGTTCCTGCAAAAGAGAGGCTGCCTCTCAGTGAACCGTCCCTGAATAAATAAAGGTTAAATAAAATAAAAAAATAATGTTGTCAGACACTTAGAATATTAATGTGAGCCTGTCAGTGGCAAAATGAAGCACTTTTAGTTGACCAAATAGATGATGCACATTTGCCCCATAGGGTTACATAACAGCCCGGTCTGTGGCAGCTGGTTACAGCGTTCATGCTTAATACTGGACCAATGTCAAAGATTGTTGCTCCCATCAGTCACTTAGAAACAAAAACACAGGAAAATAGGGTCCAGATTGACAAAAATGGTAGTTACTCTTTACATCTTAAACTCTTCTTAAATTCTTTTTGACCTTTCACAGTAAATGGTTCAGGCCTATCTCACAGAGCGTACCTTCATGTACTTCTAATTTGCAACAGCAAATACACTTGAAATGCAATGCCCCCTGAATTAATTTTTTTTTCTACAATAACTAAAAATTGTTTTTGCTAAATGTGCGAAGTTGCAAAATGTTAAATGCCCAACAGTCAGTGTGTACAATGTATTTTTAATGTGTTTTTTTTTACAATATCCGATATTGCAATGCAATGTATATCCAACTTGTAGTAACATGGTTACTCGGTTAAGGTTTGTGGTCATGGTTCAGGTTGATTTCTTCCCAAATGCATCGGAAAAATCTATTTAGTATGACATAATATCTAGGAGAACAGGTTAAATACAGTTAGATTTAACAGAAAAGGCACCACTCTTTGAGATAACTCAAAATGAAATAGTTCAACATGTTGGGAAAAAATGCTTATTTGTTTTCTTGCCAACCACTAGATGTTCAGATTGATACCACTGTCCTGTCACTAATTTGTATTATTATTTTGTTAGATTTGTATCTGCTGTGCACTAAATGTATGTATGCATGCATGACTAGTCTAATACAATACGCTACTATCCAAATGACTGACACTGAAAACATAAAGTAGACACTGAAAAGGGAGACAAAATGAACAAATGCATTAGATCAGGGGTCTTCAAGGTTTTTAAAGCCAAGGACTCCTTAACTGAAAGAGAGACAGATCAGGGCCCCCCTACTACATATATTGTATAAAACTAAGTTGCATATTAAACTGGGCCTACAATAATGTGTTGTTGGCACAAATCCTTTATACATACCTTTTAAGTGCATAGTTTACTAAGCTATAAAAATAATTGTTGGCATGATTTGATAAAAAGTTTGAATGTTAAGCATACATAATGTAATAATTATGTATATTTTATTAATCCTGCAAGGGGAAATTACAATGTTTTTCACTCTGTTGTTATTACACACATTACACACAGGCCTGAATTACACACACATGCTCAGTACCTATACATGCACTAAATGGAGAGATGTCAGAGGGAGGGAGGGGGCTGCCCATGGAAAGGCGCCCCTAGCAGTTGGGGGTTGAGTGCCTTGGTCAAGAGCACCTTGGCAGTGCCCAGGTGGTGAACTAGCATCTCTCCAGCTACCAGCCCACCACGATACTAGTCCGTATGGGGGGCTACCTTAGTGACTCCCTTACCTATAGGCCAGTTATCCTATCATCAGAGATTTTTTTTTTTTCACAAATGATTTTTGATTTATACATTTATATTTGCCTGTAATATGTTGGATTCATGTTAAATTTATTTAGAATTTTTGAAAACAACTTTCAAAAAAGCAACTACGCAGTAAATCTGAAGATGTCGGCATTAGATGTTGGTTCAGCAGAGATGCAGCCAAAGATCAGCTTGCTGTGTCACCCCGTTATCACTGAACTCCCAGGCCTCTGCTGAAGTCTTTTCCTGCTGACATACATGATCATATGTCATATCATTTTTTGTCCAGGATCTTACAAGCAGCTGTTTTTTTTTCTTCTCATGGAATAATGGCTTTATCATTTTGTGTCGTAAGCATTTCAATCAGGAGAGACTTCCTTGCAATTATGACATATTTATTGTACAGACAAACATGTAAATGTACAAGTCTCTGGAGATTGGACTCCATCAAACCCAAAAGGGTTTAAGGAAACCCAAACAAATCCCCTGATGGAGTCCAGACACTGGTGGTGGTGAATGAGCAGAGGAACCATCGACGAAACCCAGGTCCGAGGGCGTGACCACCGGTGGCAGAAGGGGAGGAGGCGGGACGCACTCTATTTCCTGAAACGACAACTGCCAACCACGGAAGAGAGAGCAGATTTAAAGCAGGGTATCAAGCTGTGATAGGCTTGTGACAAATGGCCGACCCTGATTGGTTTACCTAACAACGACACTGCTGCTCTGATTACTACTGACAAGTGACGTACCATGAAACAGCTGATCATTAAGAGTGATTGAAAAGGTATATGAAGTCTTCCTTTAAGAATTTACGCTGAGCTTCATTTTGTGGACATATGTCATATATTTGAACCATGTGTGTCTATGACCTACAGTATATACATGTAGAATCAAATGCCCCATATCCTTTAAATGAACTGATTTCTGGTGATACGCATAAGTCCGTCTAATTCATCTTCCTTATGTTTGCCCTTGGAAAACAACACAGTGTGTCTCTTTGAGCAGGGGAATGTTCAGGACACAAGTCGTGGAACTTAAAACTCTATCATCATCAAGCTTTTTTTCCCCTCCGTACTGGCCCTAATTGCCTTTTTCTCCTTGTGTGTGTGACTGTGTGTGTGTGTGTGTGTGTGTGTGTGTGTGTGTGTGTGTGTGTGTGTGTGTGTGTGTCTCAGACAAGGTGTCCATCTATAACGTGCAGAAGGAGGGACCCCCGCCCGGGCCAGCCATCTGTCACCTGGGCACCTGGAGGGACTTGCAGTCTTGTGCAGCTTAAAAGGCGAAATCATTAAGATGTTAGAGTAACAAATGTCTGGCTATGTTTGGCTCTCAATCACACGGACCAGACCAGGACCGGGTTCACACCTCCTTCAAGGTGATGAACACCCCCGTGTCACAAGCTCTTTCTTGACTAAATGAGCAGATAAAGACCCATCACTTAAGAGATGCTTCTCTTCTCGTCGCCATTGATTGGTCCACTTCTCTGGCCTGAATTCTTCCACCAGATGTTTTTTTTTTTACAAATTAAATTACCACCCAAGACAAAAAGAAGACGCCCCAAAATCGCCTGTGTCCTTTTCCCCCAGGAGACCGGGGATCATGTCCCGTTCTTGTCCCGCGTGTCACTGAAACATACATGTTATAACCCCACCCACCATCTTTTCCTAAACCTAACTAACGTACATCCCGACCCAGAGCGTCAAAAAGTTGCGCCAAGATGCCGATGCTAAAGGTGACTTTTGACGTAAATAACAAACACCAAAGGCACCTGATCAGGCATCTGTATTTGACGCGATGGGAGAGGGAGAATGTGTTCGACTGACATACTACATAGTACGTCAGGGTGGACTCTGCTGTCCTGCCCCTGCTGCCAACCCTGAGCCCTATGTTTCACCCCCACCCCCACCCTTCCCCGGCATGCTGGAAAGCGGCCTTACCGCAGCATTCCCCCAGTCCCGGCTATGCGTCATACAATACCGGATGCGTATTAGAAGAGAAGCGTTTTGCCTGACCGACTCGCAGATTTTGCTGTTTTTTTTGGTGATTTTTCCTGGATATTTGAGCTTCAACCATGAAAGGAAAAGGTTTCTTCCATGAAGTCCAGTTATGAACGACACAGGTCAAAGATGTGTGGCTGTGGTTTAGTTGTCAAAATAGTGTAGTGATGTGATTTGTCGCTTGATTTGCACTAACATCAGAAAGATACGTCCCCTTCTAACACAGTAAGCGGCTCAGGTTCTGGTTCAGGCTCTAGTCATCTCACGTCTAGACTACTGCAACTCCCTGCTGATTGGCCTGCCTGCGTGTGCCATCCGACCCCTGCAGCTCATTCAGAACGCAGCAGCTCGACTGGTTCTTCAACCTCCCCAAGTTCTCTCACACTACACCGCTCCTCCGCTCTCTTCACTGGTTACCAGTGGCTGCCCGCATCCGCTTCAAGACACTAGTACTTACATACAGGCCCACGAACAGATCAGCCCCAGCTTACATCCAGGACATGGTCAAACCCTATACCCCAACCCGCCCACTCCGCTCTGCATCAGCCAAACTGCTTGCTGCCCCCTCACAGCGAGGGACAACCAATCACTCAACGAAATCCTGACTGTTTGCTGTCCTGGCTCCTAAATGGTGGAATGGGCAGCACGGTGGCTCAGTGGTTAGCACTTCTACCTCACAGCAAGAAGGTTCTGGGTTCAAACCCAGGTCATTCCAGGCCTTTCTGTGTGGAGTTTGCATGTTCTCCCCGTGCTTGTGTGTGTTTCTTCCCACCATAAAGACATGCATGCTAGGCAACTAGGACTACAGTTGAAAATTAGCCAATTGGCTAACACTGGTGCATTTACAGAAATGTTAATTAATGTGCATTGTCCTAATCAAATAAATATAGACTAGAATGAGCTCCCTATTGACATCAGGATGGCAAACATCTCTTCCAACTACAACTTGGATAAATTAAAAAAATAAATAAATTTTTATATATATATATATATATATATATATATATTTCTTGAAGCTGCACTTTCATATGGCTCTTACTTATTTAAAGCTAATGTACTTGCACTTACTTCTTGCTGTCCAGAGTTTGCACGTTCCAGGTTGAAAGCACTTAAATATGGATAAATGTATAAATGTAATGTAATGTAATGTAATTCATGATCAGGAGTCTTCATAGGGCGTTAATAATGAAAATTGACCAGATACTCTAACCCTTCCCCCACTTCCTGCCCAGCCTGTTGAATGCCCCCCCAAAAAACGCTTCAAAATGAGACCTGGTGCCTATGTTTAGCGGAGCAGACGAGTCGCAGCAGGTGGAATCACAAGCATTCTCTTGAGTGGCTGCGATTGCTTGGGCTGGCTAGGCGTTACATGGTCAATTCATGACCCCACGAGTTTAGCATCACCCACATCCTCCATTTTCATCACTGTTTTACTTTTATTACTTATTATCCTTCCTACCTCCGTCTTCTCTTCGTCATTACTCAGTACAGTAGCCATCTTTGTTACAAACACACAACACCTTACATGTCACTACACTAAACAAATGTAACCTGCCAGACCAATAAATCTTAGTACTCTACTTGTCTTATGTCTTTGGTCTAAATCCACGACCTTCCATTTCCGGGACTGCTGCGTTGCCGATGGAAATTCCACCAGATTTCACTCATTTAGGCCCGATACCTTTCTTTGTGTTGTCATTCTAAACTCTGGTGGATTTGTGAGGACTATGGTTAACTGTTCCTCAGATCTCTGCAGGGTAAATCCAGACGGCACACACACACACACACACACACACACACACACACACACCCACACACAGGCGGAGACCCAAGGTCAGTGGAGGTCTGCCGTGACGTTGATGAATGGATGTGAAGGGTGTCATCCTGGACAAACAGAGCCTGGGCCCACATGCGGCTACATCCTGAATAATATGCCTGTTACACCAACAGCTGAGGGAAATAGTTTGGAGGTCTCTCACATCCTCTCGATTGCTCACCCTGTCTCTGTCTCTCCGTCTTTGTCTACATGGGACACGTGTGTTTTGTGTAGAATAAATACATGAATGCGATGCATGCAACTACATGTGACACCGATATATAAGGCTAGATATCGTCTTAGATTTTGGATATCACAATATGAAGTGTTCTCTTTTCCAGGTTATTACAGTAAAGTGATGTCATTTTCTGAACATACCACACTGTTCTAACATTTTTTAGGCCAATTTATCTTTTTTTTTGGGGGGGATCATTTTTGGGCCATTTTAGGCCTTAATTTGTACAGGACAGCTGAAGACATGAAAGGGGAGTGAGAGGGGGAATGACATGCAGCAAAGGGCCGCAGGTCAGAGTCGAACCCACGGCCGCTGCATCGAGGAGTAAACCTCTATATATATGGGCGCCCGCTCTACCAGGTGAGTGACCCAGGCGCCAAGGCCTATTTGTCTTTAACCACTTAGTCATTACATCCACATAACTGATGATTACTCATGAAAAATCTCATTGTGTAAATATTTGGGAAAGCACCAAAGGTCAACCCTATGATGTCGCCGCAATATCGATGTATTTGGTCTAAAATGCCGTGATATTTCATTTCCTCCACATCGCCCAGCTCTAATGTGACAGAATGAGCGTTCTCAGGCTGACGTCAGCGCTGAAGGGCAAGATCTGATACATGAACACACTTCTCTTTCACACAAGGTCACTGTTTTTTTGACGAAGGGCGGTGCCGCCAACGCTCTGGCTTCCCACACGCTGTTACAGCCAAATAAATACGTCTGCCTTCCCCCCGCTAATCTCTGATGCCACCCTGCCTAGCTCCTCCGAGGGTGTGCAGATAAATAGCTTAGTGTAAACGGCTTCTTAAAATATGACATTGCTCGCTTTCAGCGGAGTGAAGGGGAGAAATGGAAGAGGGGGGGAGGCGATGGAGGGAGCCATGAAGGACAAAGACAAGCAGGACAGGGGCCCAGAGACAGTCTAAAGGTGGATCAGAGTGGTCGGTAATACAGGGGCGTCAAACTCAACTTCACTAAGGGCCATGATGGAAAAATGTGAATCACATCAAGGGCATGCCTTTTATTTTTAAAAAGTAAAATATTTTTGACTGTCTTATTGCATGTATCTTATAGCTTTCTCATTAGCTAGACTATCTGTCCAATCTGAGTTTTCTGTTGAACGACTAAAACTACTTTTGAACGTACACATGTTCCAAAACAAGTTCCTTCCATAGCACCGCCCAAGACGATTGTGATTGGTTTAAAGAAATGCCAAAAAACCAGAGCATGTTTTTCTCCCATCCCGGAATGCTGTGTGGACTAGCCAGACCCTGGCAATGCAAGACTAGTCCGACATACACCGTCCCATACATCCCATACATGGCGCCATACATTCTCACCACAGCATTACATGTGTTAATCCATGGCTGAAAATAGTCCCAAACAAATAACCTGTTGAGTTACATTTGTTTCAACCTACAGTGCCCAGGTGTTAAAGGAAATTACTGAGGATTTTTAAACACGTATAACGCCATTAAAAACACTAAAACATTGCTGGTTTTGGATTTTTCATGACAATAAGAGAAAAAGTCAACCGTAACTTTTAAATCTGAATGTGATTAATGTGCTAAGCAAAAAGTAGTACATGTAAAAATATAACTATGTCTATAAAAACATGTCTGAAGATGTTATGCTGCACACACATGTAATTAAATATTATATTTAGATCACTAAAAACAAAATACACAATAAAAACCACATGAAAGCTGGTTTAATAGGCAGTGTTTGAGTGACAGAATGGTCTCATCCTTGGTGTGAGACTAACTCTGGATTCCGTTTGATCTCGGTCCTTACTCCGACTAAAATGATCTGGCCTGAGAGTTGTTGCCGAGTGCTCCTCCTCACGTGGCTGCAGAGAGCAGAGAGACAAAAGAAATACTGTCTTACACCGAGAGGTGCAGGGGATAGAGGAAGAAGAAGAAGGAGGAGGTAGTGGTTGGGATCGGAGCAGAGGATGAGTTAGGTACACTCTAAGAAATAAATCTGTCAAATAAAGAAAACGTCTTTGCAGCTCATTACTCAGACTTTTCCCTGTAATCAAAAACTAAAAAAAATGTCTGTGTAGCTACAGTTAAAATGCATAAACATTTTCTGTTAGGACTACATACCATTCTGTCATACAAAGCTGCTCGGTTAGTAAACTTCTGAAAAAAGCGACTTCTGAAAAAAGCAACAAAAAAACATCGGAAGAAGCGTCAAAAGGTGGAAAAGTAACGACAAAACTCAAGAAAAATAATCCAAAAATGTAAAAAAAAAGAAACCAAAAAAAAATGACAACATGGACTTCTTTAATCTCCCAAAACCAACCTCTGTGGCTGGAGGATGTTGTCGGAGCACAAAGTATGCAATTCAAAAATGTAAACAAAAAAAGAAATACGACTGAGAATCATATTCTATGGACATTTTCTGTTAAAACATACGGGCATAAAACTGTTAATACACAGATAATCCTTAGAGTGTAGGAAATGAGCAGAGAGGAAAGAGAGGAGCGAGGGGGGAGGTAAAGGGTTGTGTGTGGTGTGTAAATGGGAGGGAGGGTGTGTGTGTGTGTGTGTGTGTGTGTGTGTGTGTGTGTGTGTGTGTGTGTATGTTCCATACAGTACCCGAGGTCGGCGAGATATATGAAGGCTTGTCACATTGCAAAGGTTGAAGTATGGTCTGTATTGGTCCAGACAGTGACCTCCAGCACAGGGCCAAAACATTTCCAGATGTCTGCCAACAGCGTTACTGGAGACGCTTCCATGTGCAGCTTGTGGTGTTGTGTGTGTGTGTGTGTGTGTGTGTGTGTGTGGGGAGGGGGGGTCCATACAGCACAATGTAAGGGAGAGGAATGAATTTGGCTTGCAAATCAAATGACGAGCACAGACATAAAAGTCTGAAGCTTTACAGAGAGCAGGAGGGAGAAAGAGTGTGGGATGACGCGGAGGAGATGTGTGTGTGTGTGTGTGTGTGTGTGTGTGCGTGCGCGCGCACATATCTGGATGTTAGTGAAAAATGGAGACAGAGACATTAAAGTACTTTAGATTTCTTCCCTCTGTGCTTCTGCCCAGAAGGGAATCTTTGACGTCCATTTATTCTGCTCCCCAGCGTGCCAGCTTGCAGAGGATCCAACATCAATCACGCCGTGTCATTTCTTATATTTCTTTCATTTTGTATCACCATTTAGCATTTTGGTTCTTCATTACGGGTGATAAATAGGCAAAAGCATTGTCTGGGCAACGGTTACATTAGGGGGTGGTACACGGGGGAGTCTGCACGAGTCTGAATTATGGGAGGATTTAAATTGTCTGGGAAATGTTTTCTTTGTTGCAAAAATGGAATCTAAAGTTTAAGCTTCAGGGGAGGAGAAACAGCACTTGGACGGAATGATCAGCTCTGCAGCGTCACCTGGGATTAAAAGTAGGTATTAAAGTGGAACAGAATTTCAAACGCGATGATTCATGTTTCGCATCAGCTGTCAGAAGCACGTGCACTGGTGTCTTTACTGTAGAATCCGTTGTTCTTAACATTACTAACACACTGAACATGGGCTGAGGGAATTCTTCTCACCAAAGCAGAGCATCATGGGAGAGTATTCACCTAAACTGCTGAGGTGCACTTTATTTGCTCTTATGAATGACATCCCCTCAGCTTTCCCAAGATCAGCGGTGGAATGTAACAAAGTACATTTACTCAAGTACTGTACTTAAAGAAAAAATCCTGTTAGCAAAACACAACTTCTATCCAAACTTACAGATGCGGAACAAAAAGGTTAAAAAGGTGACAACAGGTTTGATGGGATTATTTAGAAAAGCATATAACTCAAACACTGGTAGGGAAGTTATTTCCTGTAGTACAAAGGGTTACTGAATCTTAAATCACGGCCAGCCTTATGTATTCAAATGAATATAGAGATGAAGGAAGGGGAGATAGAAGGAGGAATAATCTTATCCGAGGAAGAATGGACAGTAATACAGTATGGAGGTATCAATGGAAGTGTACCAGCTTACAAAACTGGAGGGAGTTTAGTTGGAAAAAGCCTGACATGGTATTTTCTTACGCCTTCTCAGAAATCCAATTTTGGTGAGAACGCTCTAGTTTGTAGCAGAAAATGTGGCTTTTTAAAGGCAGATCATTACCATATTCTCCCCGGGATTGCCCTGTTATTAAAGATTTTTGGAGAGAGTATATGATGTCTTGCAAGACATTTTTAGTCCCATGCCCCAGGGGCTGTAGTACTTGAGTCTTAGAGTCTGGACTCAAGACGCTTTTATGTTGTCCCGGACTCGTCTTGGACTCGGATTTGTCTCGGACTCGGTCATCGGACTCGCCAAATATTCTATTTGGTCTTGACCGAGTCCAGCACTAGATGCTTTTTTTCTAAAGCATCAGGGTCTCTCCTAAGTGGAATGCAGCCATCAGTAATGGTTTAATACCAGGGCCTCTCCTAAGTGGAATGCAGCCATCAGTAATGGTTTAATACCAGGGTCTCTCCTAAGTGGAATGCAGCCATCATTAATGGTTTAATACCAGGACTTCTCCTAAGTGGAATGCAGCCATCATTAATGGTTTAATACCAGGGTCTCTCCTAATGCTACGTTTACACGTGGCCGGCTATTTTCATAAACGGACATTTCAACCTCTCCGTTTTCAGAAAAGTGTTCGTTATATATGTGTAAATGAGAGTCCAAACTGCAGGAAAATATCTGCGTCTTCCCTTCGTGTAAACGGGGCTTCAGTAGAATGCAGCCGTCATTAATGGTTTTGAATACACCTTTGCTTTTCCTACTAGGACATGTCCACATGTCTGCTGTGAAAAAGGTCTATTGATCCAACAATGGGAACATTTCCATTTCATATTTTAAGTAAACAATTTGGCCTAATTTGATCCTATAGTGTGTTACTCTGCACTTGCTTTTTGATTATTACAAATAATAAAGCAAGATGATCATCTTAAAATAGAAGATCTCTCACATTACATACATTACAAACAGGTAAGTTAGTGGTCTTGAAGAGGATTCTTTTTTTTTCTGTCTCAGTATTGACTCGGTCTTGACTAGTGTTGGTCTTGGACTTGTCTTGTACTCGACAAAGGTGGACTTGACTACAGCCCTGCGTGCCACTGATGGGCCGCTAGCACACAGAGGGTCGATCACAGCTTCTGTTAGGACAACGGACGAGGACAGTAACAGACAGATGCTCCATAAGTGACACCTTTCACATTACGTTTATTTCATTTACATAGCACTTTAAAAGCAAACAAGTTTGCACCAAAGTGCTTCACAAAGACGGAAACATATGTATAAAAGCATACAACACACACACATATTTATATATATATATATATATATATATATATATATATATATATATATATATATATATATATATATACACATACATAGATGTGGTGGAAATACAACACGATTCAAGTAGAAACAAGTTGAGACACAAATTGAAACCCAGTAATCATATGAACAGAAACAAAAAAAATACACACACTGTCACTATGTAGATTATTGATCAGAGCAGCTGTGAGAAAATGTGTACAACATGTGGGTATTTAGTTTTTCCTTAGTGAAAGCTTTAATAGGCAAACCTTTAAAAAAAAAAGGATGCATTGATGCAATCTCATCCCACCCATTGTTTTTATGAAAACATATGGTATAGATTTACTAAGAACAATAGATAAAAGCAACAAATCAGACCATGCAGTGCTGCATTGCCATCTGTCAGATATTCTGAACCCAGACAACTCTTACATGTCTGTGGCGTCACGTCCAGCATCGCTCCACCACTGTAACGAACACTTCTTCACGCGGCCTGATGTAGTGTCAGCATTTGATTTATCTGAGTTTCTCAGCCATGGACGAAAACATCTGCCCCGGAGTTAATACAGCCATATGGAGATCCAGATCTTTGCCAGGCCCTCAGACTGCAAAACAGGTTACCAGTTTAGTTCAAAATCTCACCCCAGAGACTACGTTGATCAGGAAATTAAAAATTCAGCATGAAAAACAAGATAGCAGGTTCACTCCTCCCTCCTGTGCGCCTTTAGAGCACACGTGCGCTCATAATAGCTTGGCTGAAATGTTGGTCCATTTCCCTTCCTTGCCGCTCGAATGTTGAGGTTTAATCACAGTTGATTGGCCTCGCTGATAAATGCCACAGACAAGGTGAAGCATTTTCTCCCTTATCTTTCTCTGGCTGTCACGCAACAGACCCAGACCCAAATTCCAAGGCCGTGACTGCTCCGATGTTGTTCTCGTGTCACACAGCGAGGCTATTTTGTTCACCGTATGACGTCTGTGGTGGCTCTGCATCCGTACTTCTCTTTGCAATACCAGTTGCCATAGGTTACATGAAATGCATGTTCATAACTAGCATGCATACTTGCTGTTTTTTTGAAAAGGAAGAGAGGAGCCCATGCATGGAATGCTACAGAAACACACACACAATGTTCAGTACAGTGACAGTAATGTCCACAGCTAAAGGTTAAAGCTTAGTGATAGAAATAGAAAGGAGTTCTATATTAAAAATATGATTCGCCAGTAATGTGGTGCTTGTTTAAAGTCACGTTTTGCTTTTGATGTACAGCTGTCCATCACAGAACGTTTAATCTCGTTCACTAGTCGGGGAAGCTGTCTGCTAGCAGTCCAGTCTCCCTCACAGTGATGTTCCTATTGGTCTTGCATTGCCAGACCTTCCTCCACAGCGCTGCGGAGGAGGGTCTGGCTAGTGCACATAGCATTACGGGATTAGAGTTGGGCATCGTTTGGATTTTAACGATTCTGATTCCAATTCCAATTCTTCCTTTCGATTCCGGTTCTTATTGATTCTCGATTCCGATTCTTTGAGTGGTGGAGTTGAAACGGGTCACATGCCTATTTTCACAAATAAGAGGAATGTTTTATTTTGATTCAGTGGTGGTTTGCAGTTTTAAAGGGCTTTTTCAATGTAAAATAAAGACACACTAGAGCGCTGCTCACTGTGCTCCAAGGCTGCAACACAACAAGCGCCTGGCCGCTTCGGAAACCCAAACTTGCGCATGTTAAATTGGGAAGTGATGATCGGATTTGAAACCAAATCCACTAAACGATTCTAAAAGATTCCAATAAAGAAACGATTCTACTGAAATAGTAATTTTTGAAACGATTCCAAGTAGGAATCGGTTCTCGATGCCCAACCCTATACGGGATGGGAGAAAAAAGTTTATTGGCATTTCTTTAAACCAATCACAATCATATTGGGCGGTGTTAAAGTCATGGTGCCGCTGCAAAACAGCCTCAAGAAGGAACTTGTTTTGGTGGAACATGTGTACGTTTGAAAGTAGTTTTAGTCGTGCAACAGAAAACTCCGATTGGACAGATAGTCTAGCTAGCTGTCTGGATTTACCCTGCAGAGATCTGAGGAGCAGTTAACCATAGTCCTCAGAAATCCACCGGAGGTTAGAACGCCAACACAAAGAAAGAGGAAGGGGACGGACATCCGGCCAAAAAGAGTGAAATCCGGTGGAATTTCCGGTGGCACCGGAGCAATCCCGGACGTGGTATGTCGTGGATGTAGACTGTGTTCCTATTGGATGATTATATTACATTATGTTTTACATTTCAGCATTGTATTAAACTTTTTCGCAAAAAAACCTGTCCATAGCACCGAGGATTGAAAACAACTGAGCACAGAAAGTTGCCATTGAATGTCTGCTCGGATCTAATATATAATTATATTTTTGACAACTGTCTCACCTTGCAATATTATAATAGCTAATTATGATAGCATTCTCCAGTATCAATGTTCTGTCTTGCAGTAGTGTTTCAGCACGAGGCATTAGGGAACACTGGACATTTTTAGCTTTGGAAACCACTGGGCAAATGATGAATGGTCATGAATGGTGTTTGCCTGCTGTAAGATGACGTAGTATGAAGAGAGACAACGGTAGCGAGTAGTATGAAAGACCGAAAATCTGCGTAAGGAGGTTGCTTGAGGGGGGTGGATGGATCAAATAACACAGGACTTTCACCCAGGAGACCGGGGTTCATGTCCCGTTCTTGTCCCGCGTGTCACTGAAATGTACATTTTATAACCCCACCCACCATCTTTTCCTACACCTAACTGTCCCGTTCTTGTGCTGAATGTCAGTTAAACGTACGTCCCGACCCAGAGCGTCTAAAGCACGTCTAAATATGACGCCAAAAGGCTAGACGCTTAAGGAGACTTTTTGTGTCCAAAACAAACATCAATGGCACCTGACCAAGCGTCGCTTATTGACGTGCTGGGATTGAGAATGTGTGTGTGATACAGTTCTATAAAATGACTAGTAAGTACCAATAAGTAGAGCTGCACCAAATCCAGGATTCAGGTTCGGATTCGGCCGAATATTGGGCTTGAAACCGAACCTTAGAATTTTTTTCCACCGAACCGAACACTTAGCTTGCACTACGCTCGCTACACTAGTCGACGTAATGAGGTGGAGCGTTCAATGCAGCAGGCCATGAGAAAGTGTTGTTTGGCAGTACTTTCAGTCAAAAGAAGGTCATTCAAGTCCAGCTACATGTTCAATTTGCAATGGCGATTTGTCTGGTGGTGGCGAGGACCCTAAACAATACACAACATCACTGCTGTTAACACATTTGCGTATGAAACATCCGAAAGAATATGAGTTGTGCATGAAGGAATCTACAACCAAAATGTAGCAACTTCAGGTACGGCAAAGGACGGACAGTCACTGCTAAAATCTTGTCTCCCTACAGTGGGAGCGGAGCGACCGAACGGCCGTTAAATTCACCCACCCAACAAGCCTTCATCATACACTGGTTAGCGAAAATTTTCCAAACAAAATTGTCACTCATCTGGCGATAGCGACTTTGCTACGATGTGAAAAGAGCGTATGAATTCAACATTAAGTTTTTACATTTAACTATTTTACAGGCTGTGGACGTTGTTTACTTCATTAACGTGTTTACTGTGTTATTGGACTGAGGATGGGAGTAGGATTCGGTATTCGGCCGAACCCCAAAAATCTGGATTAGGTGCATCCCTACTAATTCATATTTAGTATGTGCAACTACTTAAAATATTCATTCTCAATGGCTTCCTTAGAATGTGGTTACCGGTACCCGAAACGCTCTTAATAATGTCCTTTAGTCATCCGTGTCACTAATCAGTAAGGGGCCAGTGCACTTATATGGCTAACAATTACTGGTAATCACCGCCCTCGTCCACAGACGATATGGAGGATGTGAGGGCGCTGCGCCTACAGCAGTACCTGTCAGCCAAACAGCTGCTAATGCTGACAGACAGCTGTAGGCCTGAGCCCAGAGCTGTCCACACAACACAGACGGTGGCAGTTAAAAACCGGAGCAGCAAAGCTCTTAAAGAAAGTCTTCATATCCCAATCTGAAATTCCCATCCAAGTTCCATTCCCTTGTACTTCTTTTCCTTTCCTGCAAGACTTCTGGAAATCTTCCAAAGTGGAAAAGCAATTTGCCCAAGGAACACTGACAGTGGGCACACAGTTCTGTGATTTTTGGCATGGCTCTTCTGAAGACGTGCCGCGAACAAGTGCTAGTGATTAAAGCTAGTTATCTCTGATTAAAAAAGATGAATGCCCTGGCCCGCAACCTTGTGGGGAGGCTCTGTTGCACTTTGATTTGGGAAGTGTTTGTAATGAGGTTTATTGGAGACTTGAAAATATGAAAGCAGAATGAAAAAAAAGACTCAATCCACATGGACGTTTAAAGGTGTTGCAATGGATTTTGAAACGTTTCAAATGCAGAAAACAGCATTAGGATACATTCATTACTCTGTTTCATAAGAGGGATTTAAAGCAGAACAGAAGGGCCTGGCATCGAACTTGACTATCAGTCGGTCACAGGCTCATCTCGACTGCTAGCCTCCATATTGACCCTGTCTCTGCAGCGAGAGGCTGAAGTCCTGCTGTCCAGATTAAATGTAATTGAAGGGCAATGCTTCTTACAAACAGAGAGACTGCTTCTCTTCGTAAAGAGACTAACGATCCATGTCCTCCATGCTGCTCTTTGACTTTCTCTACCAATTCATCTCTCCACTGGCTTGCTCTCTCGTCCCTTCTGTTGATCTAACGAACGCAGCATGATGGGTAATGAAAACAGCCTGTTCAAATAGCATTAGCAGAATCTATGAACAGGTCAAGGAGGTACAAATGTGCACACGCACAAACATACTTTCATTACAGTTAAATAAAGATGTAGCAAAATACATCCCGATACATGATCATTCTCAAGGAGTCCAGCAGACTTGCTGAAACTGTACTTCTGTGCATCCCCTGGCATTTTTTTTTTTAACAAGCTCAATTGGATTTGCCCGCTAATACTCTGATAGATAAGCACTTTACTCATTAGCATGGATTCAAGGACTCTGGAAGGAATGAAGCAATCAAACGGTAATTCCACAGACAAACACGGAGGCCATAAATCACTCGCTCCCACACACTGGGAGACCAGATTACATCGCCACCGTGACTGCCCAGCAAATACCAACCCACAACCAGACCATATCCCCCTCTAACAACTTCACATAACTCCCAATGATACGCAACTCGTCGGCTCCGAGGTGTCAGGAGGACGACCCAGGCTGGAGAAGTCTGGTACTGCATGCTGGATGGGTGACAATTTGCTTCATTTAAAGGGGTGATAGAATGCAAAACCGATTTTACCCTGTCATAGTTGAATAACGACAGTTCGGTGGGTAAATAGGACATACATAGAAGCTCAAAATCCCACTGACACCCCTTTACTATGAAAATCTCATATTTTGAAACTGCCGCTGAAAACGGGCGAATCCCAACAAAGCTGGAAGTTGTCGTCAACCTCCCAAAAACCGGAACCTTTGTCAGCCCATGGGTGTATTAAGAGAACGGCCACGCCCCAACATTTACATAGGCTACACAACTGACCTGAGATCAGGTAGTCTTCTGAATCTAGGTCGCGCAGATCTCTGCTATTCAATTACAAAATTCATTTCTGAAACTTTTTTATGCGAGAAATCAACTATGTAAAGCTCAAATATGGGCCGTTTTACGAAAATGGATGGCTAATTGCAAATGTTGTCCGACTGTGTGTCGGAGTTCAGCGCGGGTGCTGCCTGTGTTGCTGCCTCGCCGCCCAGCCTGCCTTCCTTCACACACCCCGGCCTGCTCTGAGCTCGATAGAGCTCCGTTAGGGCTAGCAGCCGACAGCACTCCATACCCACGCAAAGTCACCGGTTTTTGGATAATGGATTATCAACGCTGGTGCTCTGACGGAGCTCCAGGGCCTGCAGCTCCCCTCTTCCTAATGCCAGGTGTGTGTGAGTAGGAGCGCGGTCAGAGAGCTTGTTACGCCAGCAATCTCTTACCACAGGTTCCATTTAATCTTATAATTTGTGTAATTATAATGTGTTGAGTTATTTAAACAAACGATCGGTGAAATACACGCCTCTTGTCCGCGAGTCTCATTGATAGAGGCTGCCGCTGGATGGAGCTATAGCTAGCCTCTTCTTAGAATTCCTCTGGAATTCACAAAAATTCATTAATTTGAAATCGGACACCGTTGTTAGCTTTTATAAAACATTTAGTTAGATGTGTAAGTGGCGTGATGAAATTCAAACTGTAAATACACTCGAATTACGACCAAAAATGAAGCTAACTAGCCGCAATATGTACACATAGGATTGTAGGGACAGTTGCAGCTAACGAAACCCTTACAGCTCAAAAATATTCATTAACTTGAAATCGGACACCGTAGTTAGCTTTATAAAACATTTAGTTAGATGTTGTATAACTGGCGTGACGAAATTCAAACTGTAAATACTCGAATTACGACCAAAAATGAAGCTAACTAGCCGTGATTTGTAGCTACATATAGCTAGATAGGATTGAAGGGACAGTCGCAGCTAACGAAACACCTAGCTAAACTTCACAAATATTAACTTGAAATCGGACACCGTTGTTAGGTTTATAAGACATTTAGTTAGATGTATAACTGGCGTGACGAAATTCAAACTGTAAATATACTCAAATTACGACCAAAAATGTCGCTAGCTTACTATTCGCAATCTTGTACACATAGGATTGTAGGGACTGTTGCAGCTAACGAAACCCTTACAGCTCACAAATATTCATTAACTTGAAATCGGACACCGTTGTTAGCTTTATAAGACATTTAGTTAGATGTGTAACTGGCGTGACGAAATTCAAACTGTAAATATACACGAATTACGACCAAAAATGAAGCTAACTAGCCGCAATCTGTACACAGGATTGTAGGGACTGTTGCAGCTAACGAAACCCTTACAGCTCACAAATATTCATTAACTTGAAATCGGACATCGTAGTTAGCTTTATAAGACATTTAGTTAGATGTTGTATAACTGGCGTGACGAAATTCAAACTGTAAATACTCGAATTACGACCAAAAATGAAGCTAACTAGCCGTGATTTGTAGCTACACATAGATAGGATTGAAGGGACAGTCGCAGCTAACGAAACACCTAGCTAAACTTCACAAATATTAACTTGAAATCGGACACCGTTGTTAGGTTTATAAGACATTTAGATGTTGTATAGCTAAGTGGCGTGACATTGTGTGTAACATGTGGTAAGAGATTGCTGGTGTAACAAGCGCGCTGACCGCGCTCTCACTCTCACACACAGGCCATTTAGCTAGCAGGAAGAGGGGAGCTGCAGGCCCTGGAGCTCTGTCAGGGCTGCCAGCCTAACGGAGCTCACAGCAGGCCGGGGTCTGTGAAGGAAGGCAGGTCGTGCGGCGAGGCAGCAGCACCGCCGCTGAAGTCTGACACACAGTCTTACCATATTTGCAATTAGCCATCAATTCTCGTAAAACGGCCCATATTTGAGCTTTATATAGTTGATTTCTCACATGAAAAAGTCTCAGAAGTGAATTTGGTAATGAAACATTGCAGTGTCTGGAATATGAGATTCTGTCGCTTCTCTAATGTGTGTGTATTGGGAATTCGCTCAACCAATCAGCGCGCATCTCTAAGGTCTGCCTATGGCAATTCGCTCAACCAATCAGCGCGCAGCTCATCTAAATATTCACGAGCATACCATATTTGGAAGAAAAGCTCTTGTTTCAAATAGAGCCAAAACACATGGATGCATAAGGGCCAATAAAATATCAACCAGACCATTTTCAGCCCAACCAATGTTACACATCCCATTAGGAGACCATAAGGAACAGTGTGAAATACTCTATATAATCATTCTATCACCCCTTTAAGGCATCCTGCACGCACGATCTGATATCACCAAGTAATTGACAGTCCGGGATCAATGACAAAGTTGTTTGCCCTGGATTAACATTTTAACCAACCAATCAGTGGCACGTTTTGCTTGTGATGTCATTAATAGTGCGACGTGATGGCAAATTGAAAGAAGAAAAAAAAACGTCTGCCAGTTTCACTATTGTAACGGCCGCCCGTTCCAGAGCTGCCACCGATGCTTCACTATCGTGCTAAAAGGTAAGATTTACCCTACTTCCAAGAGTTTGAACGTCTTCAAAACATTATAGAGTTGATGTGTAGCTAGGCTAAACAAGTTAATAAGATTACTAGCATGACCAGCTAGTATGCTAGCAGTAATTCAATTGGAAAGGGTTGAGCTACCAAATGTGATATTGATAAGAAATAAAATATCACTTTCCAGTTCTATCTCTTAACAAGATGGAATGTCTGTCATTAGGCTAACCACTTTAATCCTATGAAAACACGCTACCTAGCATGACCAGCTAGTGTGCTAGCAGACTTATGGTGGTATGAACTAGCCTAAAGGTAGCTTACTACTAAAATGTTCATGCTACGCCTGTGTGAGTCTGTAGACGTTTTTTGCATAACTAACATTGCAGACAAAACACCTTAGCAATGCGTTTTTTAATCAAAGTTGATAGCATTAGCAACTTATATGTGCAATGCTACAATTAGCTGCGTGTGATTAAGTGTTGATCCTGGACCACTACAACATCACATACATCCTGGACTGTTGTTTATTGTTTGTCCTGGACAATCAGTCAGTTATTCTGTGCTGTCATTGAGTGTTGATCCAGGACCACCACAGAGTGACATTTATCCTGGACTGTTGTTAAGTGGTAGTCCAGGACAATCACAGCATTACAGCCCCAGAGTAATTATGTTATTAAATCATAACTCCGGCATTATGCGATCTATAGCCCTGTTATTCAAGGTCACCTAAGGCTAATCTATCAGGGCACTTGGCTTAAGTTTTGGTTTGGTTTCAAATGCCCAGTTAGGTTAACTTTAGCTGCTGAGTTATTGATTAGCTCTATAATGGAAAGTATTTTAAGTAAAGTCTGTGGAGGTAAAACCATGTGCTCTTTTCTTTCAGAAATGGAGGATATTATTTAAAAAGCTGTTATCAATGAAGAAAAAAGAATGTGGATCCAAGAAAGCCGAACTTGATGTTTTTGTGATGCCACATCAGCAAGGTTCACAGTATTCAAATGGAAAAACTGCAAAACCTGGACTCTTATTTTAACCTGCTGCTGCATTTTACCTTGACCTCAATTGCTGTCTTCCAGGAACACCACCCTTTGGAGTATATGACAATAAAGTACTTGAACTTGATTAGACAGTCTTCTTGTGTGTATTAATTTGCACATACATGAAAATGGATGAAATGATAAAAAAAACTCAGAATGTTTATTAAATGTTTTTATTTATAAACTAAAACTGTAATTGGTCCAATTTCCCGATTAGGCACTAAGTGTCCACAATCCACATCATAAACTGTTGTTCTCCAACATCTTCAACAGAGTTTGTCTGTGGAAAAAACACAGCAAAATTAGTTGGAACCTCATCTGAAATTTACAAGTCCTCGAATAGAGTCTTGAGAGAGGAAAATTGTGTGAAGTCCGCACGTTCCCACAAGGTAATCTAATAATAAAAAAAGGAAAAGGATATCTTTAAGGATATACTTTGAAATGCACTAATGGTTAATTCCACTTTATTATGTAACCTTTCACACTTACCAGATATCCAGACAATCTATGTTTTCTGAAACATAGATTTGAGTGATTAAAATAAGGTGTGGACAAGATAAGAATGAATGTCACTCTGTGTCGGTCCAGGATATATGTGATGCTGTAGTGATCCTGGATCAACACTCAATGACAGCACAGAATAACTGACTGTGATTATCCAGGACAAACAATAAACAACAGTCCAGGATGAATGTGATGTTGTAGTGGTCCAGGATCAACACTTAATCACACGCAGCTAATTATAGCATTGCACATATAAGTTGCTAATGCTATCAACTTCGATTAAAACACACATTGCAAAAAAAACGTCTACAGACTCACACAGGCTTAGCATGAACATTTTAGTAGTAAGCTACCTTTAGGCTAGTTCATACCACCATAAGTCTGCTAGCACACTAGCTGGTCATGCTAGGTAGCGTGTTTTCATAGGATTAAAGTGGTTAGCCTAATGACAGACATTCCATCTTGTTAAGAGATAGAACTGGACAGTGATATTTTATTTCTTATCAATATCACACTTGCTCAGCGCTTTCCAATTGAATTACTGCTAGCAAACTAGCTGGTCATGCTAGTTATCTGTATTAGCTTGTTTAGTCTCATAGATATATACACTAGATGTCGCCTTGAGGTTCTAAACATACGTCAAAACCGCCGCCATCTTGGAACAGGGGTCCGACGTTTTCCCGCATTCAGATCAACGCTAGAGATGCCGGACTTTTGTGCTGCTTATTGATGTTCGTTAGAGGAAATGAAAAGAACAAACAGCAACGGATAACATTTAACAGGTGACAATGTGTTTTATGATTATATATGCCACCTTCGACCAGCAATCTGAGCTCCGGCGGCAGCGGGAGGTGGAAAGCTCCGTGGCCGGCCGCAGCGTCTCTTCCCCCGGGCAGAAACGCAGCTTCGCCTCGCTGCTGCGCCGGTCCCTGCTGATCCAGATCGGACTGGCCAAAGACAGAATGGTGATCGGGAGGATCTTAAACATAGTCCGGGAGGATGTTACCCGTAGTCCAGCACGACCTGTATGTCGATATCGGCGGGAAGTTCCACTAAGTTTGCCGGCGGCAGACGGATGGAGAGAAGCTACAGCGGGGCAACAGAGACCGTCTGCGGCTGCAGGATCTGGAGCTCAGTGCCCGTTAAAATTATATTTAACGCATAAATACATACAGAAATAAAGAGTGGAGGAGTGAGCCTGGACATTTCAGTCTGTTTAAACTTCACTTTGAAGCAGAACCTTTTAGTTCAGAAGGGTGAAGTTTCCGTTTGGACTCAGATCTGTGAACCGATCATAATAAATATTCTTTGTATTAACACATTAGTTAGTCTCTTTGTTTTGTAGTCGATAATTCATCTTAAGTTTACTTAAGTGGAAGCAGTATCAAGTGGAAGAATGGGACTATAAACCTAGACTTACATATATACATATATATGTATATATACATACATATATCAAAAGCTTAATTTTTCTCTGGACTCGATCATAAATACATGTCTGACCTTTGGAACGGACCACAAAAACTAGAAAATCGCATTCATGACAATTTATGGTGATTTTTTTTCCGTTAGCCCTTTGCCTACATTGACGCTGATGCATTAAAGAGGAGTGAGTCCCCTGTTCCAAAATGGCGGCTCTGTTGACGCATTCGTTCCAATGAACTGCCGTAGTCAAGGCGACATCTAGTGTATATATCTATGGTTTAGTCTACACGTTAGCTCTTTAGGCTAGCTAGATCATACCACCACAAGTCTGCTAGCACATTAGCTGGTCATGCTAGGTAGCCTTTTTTTCATAGGATTAAAATTGTTAGCCTAATGACAGACATTCCATCTTGTTAAGAGATAGAACTGGACCGTGATATTTTATTTCTTATCAATATCACATTTGGTAGCTCAACCCTTTCCAATTGAATTACTGCTAGCACACTAACTGGTCATGCTAGTTATCTTATTAACTTGTTTAGCCTAGCTACACATCAACTCTATAATGTTTTGAAGACGTTCAAACTCTTGGAAGTAGGCTAAATCTTACCTTTTAAGCACGATAGTGAAGCATCGGCGGCAGCTCTGGAACGGGCGGCCGTTACGATAGTGAAACTGGCAGACGTTTTTTTTTCCTTTTTTTGAATTTGCCATCACGTCGCACTATTAATGACATCACAAGCAAAACGTGCCACTGATTGGTTGGTTATAATGTTAATCCAGGGCAAACAACTTTGTCATTGATCCTGGACTGTTAATTACTTGGTGATATCAGATCGTGCCATCCTGCACAGTGGCTGTGTGGCATGAGCGTGGCGTTTCTGTTGCATGTCAGTTGCTTGGCAGATGCGTGTCTTTCCACACCAGAAACATGTCTGACGCAGCTCATCTATATACTGATTTGATTACAGCCAAGACAGCGTCGGCAGTATTGTACGGCAAAATAGGCTACAGAATATTTCGTTCTTTATTGACAGGTGCAGTATTTAAAAATCAATTTCTTTTTTAAATTACATTTATATCTGCATTTATGTCAAAACCTAGAGACTTTCAAACATCAAAATGTCATTTATTAAATGTATTTGTGTCAAAATGACATATAAACATCTTTCCGTATTCTATTTTGTCTGGAAATGCTTCCAACACGCTTGCGTGTCGCGTGAGAAATAGGCGTCAGTTCTATTTCTAGCATGCGCGCGTTTTCGGCGCGGCTCGAGGCGCGCCTGAGACGTGCGTGTCACACAGGCAGTGTGTAAGCTCTAACCTGTTAACATGGGAGCCGAAATAAAAATGGACACGCCACGCAGCTGACACGCTCACGCCACGCAGGTAGTGTGCAGGAGGCCTAAGTTCTATACCAGATGCTCCAAAGACAGATCTTCATATAAACAGATTAGACTAGATTAGATAGACTTTGATTGATCCCAAATTTGGACATTCCAGTCCTACAGCAGCCTATTATCAGACACGTACAGAATATACGTACAGAAGACATAGTGAATAATAAATAGCACAGAATACAAGAACATAATAAAAAATACAAAGGAAAGAATGTACAAACGTATATACAAGTTGGTAATAAAAATGTACAACCTACTTAAATAGTATTTATAAAAACTATCTTTCTGCAAGTTGCACTTAGTGCAGTATTGTGATGTATATGAATCCTATCTAACACTCAGTGATGAAATGTTAAAAAGTTGTATTGCCTGTGGATGAGTGGTCAGTGCGACAAGAAAAAGGTTATTCCAATTATAAATTTGATTCATATAGCTTAAAGAAGCTTTACATGACATAAACAGGCAAGGAAGGCACGTCTGAAAAGGTACACTCTAAGAAATAAATCCGTATTGTTTGTTCCGTTTTAAAAACAGAAATGTTGTGAGTACCTTCAGTAAAAATACAGAACGTTTTGTGTTATTTAAAGTTCTCTCGTACAAAGCAAGAATAAACTTCTGGAAAAAAAGGAAAGCGATCTCTAATTAATTATAAGCTTTTTTTTAACGCTTTGACGTTGTTGTTAGTTAAAGGTGCCCTGCCACACAAAAAACGTTTTTACTTGTATTTTTTGAAATCTGTTAGGTCCATATGTGTTTGTGTTATGTGGTAAATGTGAAAATAAACTGCTACCTCCTCTGTCAGCTCTAGCCACTGTAAAGAAAGAAGAGGAGAAATCAGGCCAATTAGAAAAGCTGGTCAGTCTGACATCATATTGCCTGAGCTCATTACTATTCATGAGCTTGCCCAGTTGGGCTGGGTAAAGGATGCTGATAGGCTCTTATTGGCTAGCTGTTAGCCAATCAGGGTCAAGCAGCTTAACTCGTTGAATATTAATGAGAACTGGCATAAATCAAGCTGAGTCTTCCTGCAGGCTTTCTATACCATGCTAGAATGGCTTGAAACAAGGTAACCAAGGCATTCTTTACACAAAAAATGTTACAGAGTCCATGGTAGAACTTCAGACATTACCACAAAGTCATGAAATACGTGTGGCAGGGCACCTTTATCGCTAACGATAATGATGTTGTAAATAGCTTACTACATTATCTAGCATTAAGTATATCCAACAAAAATATCACATATGTAACACAACACACCAAAACAAACAACATTTTATACTACTATCCATCCAATAAAACATACATGTTGTTAATTTCCCCCAAACAATTTGAAATGTAAATAAACAGTAAATAATACAACTACGAATCACGTTCTATGAACATTTTCGGTTAAATATACAATCATACAACTGTAAATACGCGGATATTTCTTCGAGTGTAACCTTTGAGATACCTTTTGAGCGCTGAAAGGGTGGCGGCCTCTTTACCCTGGGATGGTAGGGGACTCCAGAGAGAGAGGCAGCAGGAAAAGAAAAGCCCAGGTTTGGCACTTGGTCCCGGGAGTATTTACGAGCTTTGCATAATTGGATCTGAGGCAATGAGAAGGAGTGGACTGGTCGAGTTATTAAGGGCCCTGTGGGTCATGAGGAGGGTTTCATCATTAGACTGGTGGAAAAGAAGACCATGTTGAGGGAAAACTCCTGGGTTGTGATGGTGAGGGAGTTAGGGCTGCTAATTAGGATATCACATATTTCAGCTGAATTTCATAAAGTTTTTTTTGCATTCAGTCTTTAGCATGTGTTATGGTCCCTCTACTCGGTGTGATTTTAGCAGACTTAGTTATGAGAGAAATGTGGTGAAGTCCCTGTTTTTGTTTTTTGTTTAAATAATTTTTTGGGCATTTTAGGACAGCTGAAGATAAAAGGGGAAAGAGAGGGGGGATGACATGCAGCAAAGGGCCGCAGGTCAGAGTCGAACAGGCGACCGCTGCATCGAGGAGTAAACCTCTATATATATGGGAGCCCGTTCTACCAACTGAGCTACCCAGGCGCCAAGTCCCTGTTTTCTGATTAAAGGATGAATCTACCTAAAAGAAACCTGCATGGTGTTTTTGCCAATTTATTTTAAACCATGCATGTTCTACATTATCATTCACAATATACATGTCCAGGTATACATAACTGGAATAAAGGAAAGTGTTTTTCATATTTGCAATCACTAATTTCCAATCTAGTTTTAATTTTGCATTTCTGATTATAAAAATTTAAAAAAATCAAGTATTCTTGTCATTCCCATTAATACAAGGACAAACGCAAAAGGCATAATGTCCTTATGTTCATACATATTGACAGCTTAGCTTAATGTGTTCTGCCACGTCAATCATCAACAATAAATCTCACATTTTGGTGCCCATCCGTTAGCATCAAAGAACAATGGCTGCCCTTTGGCACTGATATCAATGACATCACACATCAATAGACCATAATGCAACACCATGTCCAGATTAAACTGCTGGGAGGCACTAAGGCAAAAATGAGCTGTTGGCTCCCCGTTCACTCATCCCATTCCATTCCTTCCCATTCTATGTGTCGTAGAACACAAGCCCCCACTGGTCATTCAGTCACTTTAATGAACCCTTGTGTTGTCTTCTCGTCGGCCATGAACGCGTTGTCCTTCGGGTTCAAAATAAACATTTTTTTTGTGCTTTTCCCCCTTACGTTTTTGTCGCTTTTTTACAATGCTTTTGATGCTATATGTCACATTTTCTTTCATTCATGGTCAATGAAGCTAATTTATATGACATTATACCTCAGTTTTGAGATCAAAACAAGCAGAAATTATAAATTATTTTGACTAATAGTTAAGATCAGAGGGTGTTGAGTGGATCACAGACATGTCAAAGTTTAGTTTTGGAACCATTTTAACAAAAAAATTTCAAACGCTATAAAATTGGATAAAACACCCAAAGTTCAATGGAAGTAATCATGCATTTCACCTGCAAAGAACACCCATGCATCCATGTTATTTTTGGGCAATTTGGTTGAAAGAAACCCATATTTCTGATATAAAACAAAAACGTTGGAAACGGGTCAAATTTGACCCAAGGACAACACAAGGGTTAAGGACTATGCAGCATATAAAAATTAAACTGTAAGGCATGCTGATTTTGTGTAAAAGATCCAACTGTCACTTTCTCATTGACTCTACTGTTGCCACTGCTTTCATCAGCTACACGCAAAACCAACAGCAGGTTAGGCCCCGTTACCTGTGGGTAGGGGAACTGCATTCTTAGAAATGGAAGAAACAATAAATGCTGTGAAAATACTGATAATATATAATGAGGGAAACCAGCCTAACCAATTTCCAGATAAAAAAAATTACAATGATATTAACTTCTAGAACACATAGAATGCCTCATACTGATGATACGCAACTGTGCACGGGTGTTTTCCTAAGGGCTAATTAATCTATATGCAGCTCACATTTGGCCTCTAGTTGTGCAATTATCTGCATACTAACTATGTAAACAGTTCCACTTCTGAAGTGATCTGGCATCAGGTACTCAAAGAGAAAGCATTACAACACCAGTGCAATGTAGAACAAGCCAATGCAAACAGATAAAATGTAACCCCTTGCCAGCGTAAATCAAGGCACTACAAATAAGAAAGCTGCCATCTCCTGTCCCTCCCCCCCCACACACACAGACACACACACAAGATGGCACAGTGCCCTGTCATCTTATTTATCTCTGAGATGCATCCTCTTTCCCACAGAGTTCACAGACACCCACTGCAACATGGCCCACATCGGCCCACTCTCCCTTCTGATACATGGAAGCACACGCTGCCTATCTGCTGAGGAGGCTACTGAGGGAAGCTCAGCGGCTGCAGACTATACAGACCGTATTTCATTTAGCCGTGTCCTTCACAAAACTGAAGATACATTCATCTTTCAAACTGGAAGAAGAAACACTGCAATGATGCCTTAATGCTCCGAAAAAAATACTTTTATAGAAACGTGTAGCCATCTTAAATTATTGAGCTAGGAATTTGAGTTGTATTTATGAGAGTCACACCCACTTCGGTCTGTTGGGTTTAAACAACTACATGCACCATTTGCAAACCGCGAGGTCATTGTTTTGTCATAAAAATTGCCCAATCTTGTTAGTATTAGTATGTACATCTATGTCTGAATAATATTCCAATTATTAATTTTTCACATGACCATGTGATGTGATGACAACAGATAAGCATCGTGGGCCACTGCAATCAAACACACCTGAGGAAGGCCAAATTGTGGGCCGAAACGTTGTGTGCCCTATTTTGCACTATTAAAGTATTTTTCGGAGCATTAAGCTGTTGTGCGGACTTTACCTTCTTTAAACATTTACTCTTTTGTCCAGCACCAGCAACTACATGGATGTGCACAACACTGCAATGACTCACAGTGCATCTAAAACTTAAATGAATGATGGTATAGAAAAATGCTGTATTACATAAGGGTCTCAGGACTGTAGAACTTCATATATGGCTTCTAGCTTCTTTAGCTTTCATAATGTGGCGTATTGTTGACAGATGAAAGGGATTTAAAGCATGTTGTTCACATGTGATTGGATCACTCAAAAGTGGGTGTGGCTTAGAAAACAATAATCGGACATCCATCCCCTGCTTGAAAGATAACGACAGAGACGTGTCCTCAGCCGTCCTCCATGTTAGCGTTTAGCTCGCTAGCTTCAGTAGTTTACCTGCAAATCTGTCCAGCGTCACCTATTCCGTGGGCGTGTGTGGATAAACTTGGTGCTGTGAACATAACCATCAAAAAACCAAGGTATGCCACGTTCCTCTGCAAAGATGATGACCTGCTGTGATAATAATGGATGCCTTTTAAAGCATTTTACATTAAAAAAAGGATAAAACCTAAGTGCATGAGCAGAAAGTGCCCAGTCCCTTTGCTGCAGTTTATTTTTTATTTTTGCAGTATGAGTTCAAGGTGATTCTTGATTCCATCTTTATCAGTGTGGGTGTGTGTGTATGTGTGTGTAAGATGAAAGACGGATCTTACACACACACACGCACGCACACACACACACACACACACACACACACACACACACACACACACACACACACACACACACACACACACACACACATACTTCCTAAAAATCTAATATGAGTCGCAGCATGTGGAAAGCCCCACAGGAGATGTCTCAGGCCTCTGGGTTCTTTCTGTGGCCCAGTGCTGCCGGTCCCCAGAGAGAGAGCAGTGATAGCTGTCTGTATTCAGACAACAGAAAAGCACTTAGCCTCCCAAAGAGTCTCCTTTTAAAGCCGCTCCTTTTTCCCCCACAGAGTGAGAGCAGTGACACCGGACGCCTCGGTGTCGGCCAGTCTGTAGTGAAATCAGTTCAAGGTGCTGGTCTGGGGGTCAGGGTTAGGATAGAGAGAGAGCCTGGGGGGTGGGGGGGGGTGGGGGTCAAAGGTCAGACTTTGATGCAGGATGCAGGCGGCCTCAGGGTTGTGGTTTGATGGGGCGGTCCAGGTGTGAGGAAGACGACTGATGATAGGGCTGGGGAGAGTTACTACTGCTGCTTGACATGTGTGTCTGTGTGTGTGTGTGTGTGTGTGTGTCTGTGTTGACTAGGTGATATATAGATGCTTACCAATGTGTGAGTGCATCAGGGAGTGGGCGTTACAACCCACTGGGCTTTTGATCACTTCACAGGCTGCTTTTGGAGAAAGTTGGGACCTGCTGAGAGCTTTTAGTCACACAGAGAAAGCAAGAGCATAGAGTGAGCAGACACAGGTAGGTTATGGGTAATAAGGGGAAAGTATCTGTCTGAATATTGTAGATAAAAAACACAGTCCACTCTAGGAAGCGATTCAAGAGAATTGAAAGGAGATGCATTTCTATTGTTGGGGTAAAATGATGGAACACTGTGTACATTTACAAATGTGCAACTCTTGGAAGGTTTGTAATTTTTATTTATTGTTTTGATACTTTTATTGCAAGTCATTCGCCACATAAACAATATCATTGCAATTTAAATTTTTTTTTAATATAGGCTATATGTACATATCTATAGAATCCACCCAGTGATAATAATAATTATAAAAATAATAGTAATAACAGAAGCAAGATAACTAAAGGAAAAATACAATGAAAGGAGAGAATAAAATAATAATAATAATAATAATAATAAATAACTTGGTTTCTTTTTCCCTATTTTTTTGTATTATTTTTAAGAAAATGATTTGTAGTGCTATTTTTGAGGATTACAAATGTGTATAATTGATTTCTTTGTCTCTTTACTTATATACTGGCTTCTTTATTTCCCTTTACTTTGAGGTGGGTAGATTTAATAACATAACATATATGCATATACTGTATAAGCTTTTGTTTCAGCCTAAGCCTTTACAGTCACTATGTTTGCGAATTATCGAGATTTGGTGTGAATGTGAAAGATGTTTGTAAAATTGTTTAACCTGGTGATTTGGATTGTGTTATTGATGTGTTGTTCTATAACTGCCCAGGGACTTATAGCAATTGTGCTAAAACTAAAAACCTGCTACATGCATTAATTAATCTGACTAAATATTACATTTACTGTTTGAGTTTACACTGATGTTTGTCTAACGATTGGTTCATGATGACTGAATGAACTGCGTGTGCATGATAAAACATTGCTGTGTCCACACACTTGAGCAGTTTTTTCCTTTGGCTTATGTTTTCTTAAAGTGGCTATATGTAAGGTGGCTATATGTAAGTACATATGTACTTTCAGTTTGTGTTGATGCCTTTGGACTAAAGCGGTAGTGTTTTTACCACACCTGCTCCTAATGGTCTTTTCTTTACGGTGCTGTATTACCCACTGTAGATTACTGAGTTAGTGTTACCGGGAGGTCATATAGTCGCAATTTATGTTTTGATCAGACAGAAAATCATTCATTTACAATAAGAGAATAAGTTACGGATGCATCGTTGCATTTCAAGTGTTGTATACGGTAACTTGGTCTACTGTGGATGTCTCGTGAGCTAAACCGGATATCACTGTCACTGGGTCACGAGCCAAAGGATTAAGAGATTATTGTAGCAACCAACGTGATAATAACTTAGATTGATAAGTTATTCATGAAACCCACGGAGGCTTTACACAAGTAACGTTACAGGGGGACAAGGGAAAAGAAAATAGAAGGCCAACACAAACACGCAGTGAAAGGAATGTACAACCACAATGCACAATCTCAAGTTATTTTATGAATGAAATAGAAATCAGGCAACAACTAGTGTTCTTTTCACTGTTAGTCTGGTTTGCTGTTACAGGTCATTTAAGACCATTGTATGAAAAATGACAGAGCTTCAGAAACATTAAAAAGTTACATATAGTCACTTTAAAGATCGGTTCATATCATTTCCAGACACATTACACATACATGCTTTTGTTTCATTAAAACATGTATTGAATATGAATCATTTACAGGACACATGGTTTGGCTTCACATACATATACTTTATTTAGTTGCCAGTACAAGGTATCTTTTTGTAGCGCGCACAAGCACCTACTGTTGTACACTTAGAGGGGCACTTTTGTTGTTTAATAATTTTGATATTTTGAGGTAAATACAACCCCATCTTTTGAACCTTCCCTGTGACTCGGTGTGCCTTACTGCTTGGTCTGCACAGATCTCCTCCGGGGAACAAAATCCTGTTTGAGGATTTTAGTGTGGGCCTTTTCAAAAGGCTGTGGGCAGATATACTGTAGAGGCAAAAGGGAGTGAAAGGGAGTGAGGTATCACAAATCATGGCAATAAAGACTGCAGACTCCATGGTTACCCAACCGAGTGGCCATTGAACACACCGCAGCCACCTAGTGAAGGAAGATTGGGGGGGGGGAGGATTGAAGAGGAAGGGAGGAGAGAGCCAGAGAGGTGAGTGTGTTCATACCTCCCTCTGACCTCCGGTTCTGCACTGTCAACGAGTAGGAATCCATGGAGGATGGAGATGAGGGGAATGGCTTTATGAGGGAGGAAAAAAACTAACAGTGACAGGAGTGTCTTAAAAGTGATGAGAGATGTTCGATTTGTTTGGCGTGCTTACAACTAAAAAAAAATGTTTAATGGGGGCTGTTTTCTGAAGGGATTATAAACGTGATTCATCATTCCTGCAGTATGAGGAGGATAGGGATACGCCTACCCAGTTCCTGTTCACACAGCCAACATCATTTTTGGAGCACAAGCTATCCACTCCTCTAAAAGTGAAGACCAAGGTTGGAATGTCAGATAAAGACATCAAAAGTCAAATCAGCTACATTGTACTTCTTTGAAACGTGATCCAAGAAACCATATGGTTCATGCATTAATGGAATGTAACTAAGTATCAGGGACGTCACTAGGATTGCAAAACAAAACTTGTGTTTGCAACATCTTTTGCGCTCCCATCTTTTGTTACTGTATTAGAGCTACACTTATTTCAACATCCAGTTAAGAAACCAAAATGCTAACAAGTAAAAAGTGACAAACATATCCTCTTCTTCCATTTCTCCTCTGTTAAACAAAAGTGACTGTAATGTTAGCTTTTAGACACATCAAAGGTGCGTGGGGGGTGTACTTAGGCCAGACTTTGCTCCTGATGAGTTCTTCTGGAAGCAATAACTTAAATGCTATCCATCTGCTCATGTAAATGTGTGATAAAGTAATAGCATACTATATCTAATTCCTCTCTCTATAAGATAATTTGTCCAAAGAGTGCTATTTAATTACACTAATTACTGCAACTGCGCTGTGGATTGGTTCAATCAGTGTCATTTCGCTGTGTAGTTTGGCTTGCATTCAGTAGGCTATAACCCAAGAACCAGAATTTTAAGGCCTACATTTAGGCAACATGTACATATTTATTTAATTTATCACAGCCAATGAATGCTGTGCAGTGTTGAAAAGCATGAATATAGCTAGCATATATAATAAATATAATGAAATCATTTAGTTTAGGCTATGCCTTAGTGCCTAGACCTGCCAACAAATGCTTATTGTTAGAAGAAAACAAACACACCCCACATTTTTTTAGACCTATAGACCACTACTGACCTCAATCACACCGACTCCCTCAGAATCAGCCAAGCTCCTGCTTCTCTTTCTCTCTTCAAATAAAATATCTTCCAATATCCATCTGCTCAATGAATTGAAGGATACACCGGTACAATAGCATTAGGGACCCTATGAATATTTAGTTTTCAGTGACAACAACATTCTATGGGGACTGATATTGTTTTAGAATACTATAGAGATAGGCTAAATTATTGGCAATGAATAAAGAGCTGTGGATCGCTTGCTAGGTTAACCAGTTCTTGTATTTAGCTTGTTCACTCTAGCTAGACTTTAGTTTTCCGTTGTAAACCAAAATATCCCCTTTCCTTTACCTCAAGAAAGTCACGCGGTCAATGTGCAAGTTCTAACCTGTTAACATGGGAGCCGAAATAAAAACGGACACGCCACGCAGCTGACACGCTCACGCCACGCAGGCGGTGTGCAGGAGCCCTTATCGTGTCATGCAGTTTGGGACTCGCTCTGGTCTGGTCTTGGTCTTGTCTCGGTCTCTATACTCTCTGGTCTTGGCGATAACTTGATCTGGGATTAGGTTGTCCTCACTACAACACTGGCTCTTGGTCTTAGCAATTATCTGTTCAACCATCCACCTATTTCTGCAAACAATGTGCAGAACTGATCATTATCAGCCAGTTAGGCAGTTCATTGACCTCATACCATATTTGAATTGGCAAAAACACACCTACATAAAACCAATGAGAACTACACTGGGGAGGAGGAAAGATGAAAAAGATAAAATTATGAATTGTGATTATGTGACATTCCCACATTCAAATGAATAGGAAACACATGGAACGGAGTTGATGGCAGTAATATAAATTGAACTCATTTGGATGTAAATGTTCATACAGATGTTCACATAGGCCCAGGGCTGTACATCACTAACACAGGGCAGACTACAGGGGGGAGTTTTGAGATTTGAGAGGAATGTATTCATGTTGATGAATGTTAACTGATCTTCCCTTCACCATGGCTAAGTCTCACAATGGCGTGTCCCTTTCAGTGGTATTTCCCTAACAGGAGGCTGCACTCTCCAGAGAACAGCCAGTGTTCTTCATCTCCCCTACACACACGAGCAGCCGCCTCTTTGCCACTTATTGAGGCTGAACGGTGAACATGCTTCATTTATTCTGTTTTCTCTCCGTCTTTAATGTCCAACCTTCTTCCTTCAGTCGTGCGCCTTCACCCTGTGGTTTTTCACAGCCGTGGTGGTGGAGGGGCCTGGTGAACAATCGGTGACGTCCAGTTTTGATTCATCATCCCCATGAGTGTTTCCCCCCCTCCGCATCACTGAGCTCCAGTAGCCAAAAAGATTAGCTATGGCTGAGTCTCTCTCTCTCTTTCCCTCTCACTTCTTCTTTACGCCTCTCTTGTATCTCTTCTCTACTGTTCTGAAGGCACTTCCCCGAGGACCACTTACAACAGAACATCGCGTATGTGTGTGTCTGTGTGTGTCTGTGTGTGCGCTTGTTACTTTGAATACTCTGACAGACATACTTTACATGCACATATTTGTTAACATGTTTTCATGCCACGTAGTTCACTTAAATGTCATGTCAGCTTCTTTGTGTGTGTGTGTGTGTGTGTATCATTTTGTTTCCATGGTAAACAGCTGCGTATGGCGTTCTCGATACTGCTGCTTGATAACCTCCTCCTCCTCCTCCTCCTCCCCAGCATGCATTGTGGATATGCACACCATCCCCCAATAGCCTCTGAGATCATCTTTTCACATGCAGTTTGCTTATGAGGTAAAGGACTATGTAATTTATGTGCATTTGTTACATGTATTTCCCCAACAATAACTCAGTGAAACCTTGCGTTGTCATGTGCGGCATAAAGTTATATGGGGTTGTTAAACTGGACGAGGCTGCTGCGAGGACTGTTCATGTGAGATGTGCTGTGTGTGTGTGTGTGTGTGTGTGTGTGATCTCTGACTGTGCTGTGGGAGAAAACTAAAATGATTGGATGAGATTGAACTAGCTAATTTTTGAAGGGCCACTTTCCTGCTTTCTTGGAAAGGATGGTGTTTTACTTCACAGAACATGGTGTCAGTGAACTTCACTCAGCATGATGTTGGTTTCCATCCCAGTATGCAGGGCTTAAAGTGAAAAAAAATCCTGAGCCTGAAACTTTTTTGGAAGGGGGGGGGGTACTTACATTACACATCACTATCACAACATTGCATTGTTTAGATTTTCATAAACTCTTGGACAAGGCTGTTATGTTTAAATAACTCAGGCATGAAAACGGGTCAGGGGTGAAAAAGGTGATAAAGATATTACCCCTCTAGGGGGGTCCGGGGGCATGCTCCCCCGGAAGAAAATTTTAAATATTCCATATTTTAAAGCATCAATCTGATGCATTTTGAGATGCATTTTTTGCAAACCAACAGTGTAATATTTCAATATGCCCTCATTAAAGTTAATTTGACTGGCAAAACAGTTAAAGTCCTTCTGACATTACACAATAATAAAAGTCATAATTTTTAAAGACTAAAAAGTTTTGGATCAATTTTTACTTGTTCCAACCATATGTTAAATAAAGAGTCAATGTGTGTTTACATATTGCAATAATATCATAATCCTACAATGAATCATTGTGAAAACTAAACTTTACTACTTTGGCCAGATCATCATCAAAAAAGCAAATTAGTACATTCATGATTTTGTCCATGTTATTAGCTGCTTTATTTACATTTATTAAAAACGTCGCAAGCTCTCTTACCGCTGCCGGCGTCCAGTGTCTTCCTTCAACATGCGCTGCAGAAGCACCGGCTCCCTCAGTTTGAGACACCAAGTGCTAAACGGCTTCCCGTCTCCACCCTTTTCCTCTTGTCCTCTATTCATGCCCAGCGCCATTTGTTTTTAACTACTTTCTCAAATAAAGCTGTATCTACATGCTCCAAGTTTGACAAACTTTGCATCCATTTTTTTTAGCCGCGTTACCACGGAGACCACACCGCACTCTAGCTTTTCGGCAAAGACCCGCCCTACTTTGCATCTGATTGGCTAGAACTCGTTTCATTGATAAGTGGAAGTTCGATGATTGATTAAACTCAGCGCATCAAAAACAAATCCCATGTGGACTTTTCAATTTATTTATTTTTCTAAAATATTCATATGCCAGAAATCCGGCACCAGGCCCGATTACTTTCAACCCTGTGTTAGAGCTGCGTTCCTCTTATATGATTGGTATGTGAAATCAATTGACTCGAAAATATTAAACCGCATGCAAGTTTGGTTTTTTTTCCTCACGGCCGCACGCCGGAGATCCGGCACGGTGCCGGAATACTTTAAGCCCTGCAGTATGTGATTCTGCAACGCATTCTCATGAAAGGGCTCGTGAAACCGATGCACAACAATAATATCCTACGAATCCATGACGACCGCCGGCTGGTCACATGACGACCAGTCACATGACAGTTAAGTTTAGCGTTATTTACGGTTTAGTCGAGAAAAAGGTGACTGTGACCACTGGGAGGGGAGGGTCGTTTCAGCAGCCGTTGCAGTTGAGTTTAGTCGACAAAAAGTCCCTTCGATGACACTGTTCACAGCTGTATTTTCTCATTTCTTAGCTATTTTTGGGTCCATTAATGGCCTACTGACGCTCCAATGTTTTCATTAGCTGATTTCTGAAAGCAGGACTTCAACCTGAGCACTGTTAGGTTCTTCCTCCTACTCCTGGTGACATGTTTATCAATTAAAACCTGCCCACAAATGAGGCAGAAAACGGTTGCCTTATATACAATAGCAGTTGGGTTGGTGCGTTGGAAAATGCTAACGCTCAAAGCTAACAAACATGCTGATGCATCAAGTTAAAACGAGCCGAGTCATGACAAAGAAAGATTCCACTTGAAAAACTCATGCATGCAAATATCACCACACAAAGGTTTAGATGGAGAATACTAAACTTTCTTTTTTTTACTGAGCATTTAAACACTATCAGAAGGACCTGAGCGTGTAACAAGCAGTGTGGGGGCAAGCTGCTGTACCCTGGCCTAATTCCCTCTATTACGACTTCGAGTAAAAGTACCTGCGCTGTGCTAAAAGAGTAAACGCCTCACTTCTCCAGTATATAAACGCAGTATATGGGCTGGCTGGTATTTCCCAGTGGGCAGGTTGGTCAGCCTGACCTCTGTTAAAGCTTCCGTTTCTGTCACCAGCAGCCTGACTGAAATAAATTGGCTTTGGTCTCTATGGGGGAGCTTGCTGTTGCTGCAGACCTGAGGCCTTATTGGTAGAGCAGCAGTCTCACTTGGGAAGGTCTTTGTGTGCGCAATTGTGCCTATGTGTGTATGTGTGTGTGTATGTGTATGTGTGTGTGTGTGTGTGTGTGTGTGTGTGTGTGTGTGTGTGTAACCCTGACCCCAGGAAAGGGGCACATATGAATTGCTGTGACCTGAAAGTCTGCTGCAGTGTGTGTAAGCGTGTGTAGATGCGAATGTGAGTGTGTGTGTGTTTGTGTGTGTATGTTTGTGTGAGAACCTGAGAATGACCGTGACCGCTATATCTACAGCAGAAAGTCTGCTGCTGTGTGCATGAGCGTGCGTACGTGCGTGCATGTGTGTGTGAGTGTGTGTGTGTGTGTGTGTGTGTGTGTACTTGACCTCTCAGCACTCTGTGTAGGAGTGCAGAGGGTGGTGTTGTTCAGGAAGCATAACTGGAAGATTGCGGTGTGTGAACAATCTGCCCACACAACATGGGCTTTCATCACCCTGGGTGTGGCACCGCTGATCAAAACTCCACACTAAAAATATGCAGGATAAAAGACTTGAACTGTGTCTTGTGTGCTGTTCTTGCTATTACAACAGAAACAGAAAATAGTACACCATTAACGTGAATGATTTTGTCGTCTGCTGTTGACCTTTCTGCCTGTGGTTATAGAGCACTTGGGTCAGATCACGTAATAGCATACATTTGACTTGACTTGACTGTCAACTTCATTTCACAAACTCCAATCATTTATTAAAGTTTTCATCCTTAATCTTTTCTCAGCATGTCCTAAATCCATACCACATACTTAATCCAAGCAGGTTTTTAGTATATAGTGTTTACACTGGTAAAGTGTCAAAATAAAGTATACTCAAACGACAGTATACATACAAACAGTCAAAAAGCCAGAGAGATCACCAAAGTCGTTAGGATTCATCCCCTCGGAATCATGAATGTCCATACCATATTTTGGGCAAATCCAAGTAGCAAATGTTGAGATATTACGAGCTATTTCACTGGAGAAGTGTAAAAGTAGAGGGATAGCTTGGATTTTGTATGAGGTATTTATCCATAGTCAGTGTATTTCCTACAGTAGATAGCGGTTGGCACGCAAATGTATAAAAAGGCCGCCCTAAAAAAGAAAAATCAGTTTAAGTAACGCTATATTAAGAATATTTTCTTGCCGTCTGACAGCACTTTGTTTTGACACTACATTTCTGTCAATCGTAGCACCTCCGTATTCCCACGCAGAAATGCAACTGCATCGTGCACTGTATTATCAGCTGTTTGGGTCCGGATTTCAGCTGTTTATGGAAGAGACAACAAACACAAGGAAAAAGAAATGAGTGATTATGACAGCAACGATGAAATTATGTTCACTGTTGAGGCAAGAGGGAACCTTTATGAACCGGTGCATGCAGAAGAACTTTTTCAGAGGAGGGAGACAAAGCAGTACTTTGTGGGCAGTTGTGCTAAAGTTTGCTTGCTAACATAAACTGGCTGGCAGACACCTCGCAAATAACCTCAGACTTATCACCCCCGAGCGTTATGGCGGTGAAATGCACAAATGCAAAGCAACCCAGACGCAGAACTCCAAAAGGGTCACGACGGCGTGGCTACGGCGTGGAGATGACGCAGAAGCATAAAACAGCCTTTAGGAAGGAGGTCGGGGTGAATAGGTGAGCGTTAACACTCAGGACTTTCAAGCCAGGGAGTGGAGTTCGCTTCCAAGGGAAAACAAATGACTTCAACCCAGGAAATGTATGTTCCTTGCAAGTGTTTTAATCCAAACCACAATTTTTTCCATAAACTTAACTAGTCATTTCAGTGCCTAAAACTTAACTTTCATTGCCGCATAACGCTAACTTTTTATTGCCTAAACTTAACCGTAAACTTGGCCAGCTCGTGGTGCTCAGTTCCCGGCTCACAGTCACCTATTCTCGGGTAAATTATTAAAGTATTTCTGATTCTGATTCTGTAATGGACCACCAACAACCGCTGCTCTGTAGTGGCTTAAACAGCTAGCAGCTGCCGCTCTGTAGCACGGAGCTCTGTAGCTGATGTCACATAACCAGCCGGAGGTCTAATAGTTTTCATAGGATATCATAACTTTCAGTGTGCATAACTTTTCATACGATATTATACAAACCCATTCATGAGAATGCATTGAGTTAACAAACTGACTACAGAGAAGTAGCTCATACAACCACACTTCTAAAAGCCAGACTGTCCCTTTAACCTTTAATTTAGTGGTGTGTGCATACACATGAGTGGGAAATTGTAAAGAATGTGTTAAAGAAGATATAAATATGAAGCCATTCATGCTGATTATTATAAAGTAGTGGAAAAGGGGTAGGATTAAATAAGCTTCAGCTTCTCCCTATTCCTTGTTAAATTTAACATTTTGTTTCTGTTCTTTTAGTTTTTATTGTATTATATTTGAACATGTTCGAAATGAAGCATTCATTCGTTTATTTAACCTGCTGGTGGTAATTAATGAAGACTGTAGGGATCATTAAAGTCATTAAGCTTTAATTCCGGGGGTGTTCTCTGTAAAATGTCATGGCAATCCATACAATGCTTGTTGAGAAACTTCACCATCTCTAGTATTTCCATTCATCAAACTTATTTTTAAGCCCCTTCTTCCAGAACATACTACTCGCAACAAACAATTGTTATGAGACAGAGACGCCATGGCTAACAAAAGGTCAAGAGGAGGAAAAACAGAGACAGAGGATAAACAACTTAAAGGCTTAAGAGTTTCTCCATCTTTATTTATGGCACAATTTCTCGGAGCCAAGGATGAGCCGATGCATTCAGTTGGGTGTAAAATGATTAAAAGGTAACCAAACTAATAAGGGAAATGTACTGGGGGAAAAAAAAGTTGAATATGAAGTCATTACTACATTATGCACAGAGAAATGAAATAACGCGTGAAATCTTCAGAGAGCCGTACAGAGATGTACAGACTGAGGGGTTCCTGATCCTCACTGCCATTATTCAGCACTTTAAAGTCTGGATGCTGCGATGCCTTTCAACAGAGACGAGAGGCTGGGAGGTTGAAACACACCGAATGCCAACTGTAGACCCCAGCCATGAGACTGGAATGTAAATTAGCCAAATGTGATTCACCTTATCCTTACCCCATCTGGCACTAGCCTGGGTATGAGAGACAAAGACGTGAAGAAGAGAGAGTGTGTGTGTGTATGTGTGTGTGTGTGTGTGTGTATGTGTGTGTGTGCGTGCGTGTGTGTGTGTGTTTGGGGGTAACAGTTCATAGGAGCGAGAGGAAAGTTTTGAGTAATAGTTTCTTGTGTAAGAGCAGCAGTCTGATCATGTCTTTTCTCATGCCTTATTGCAATACCTGTATTACAGTACATCTGTGTGTGTCACCATATTGTGTGTGTGTGTGTGTGTGTATGTGTGTGTGTGTGTGTGTGTGTGTGTGTGTGTGTGTGTGTATGTGTGTGTTTGTGTGTGCGTGCATGTGTGTGTTTCCCTGGAATTCCTGCTTGTGTATACATATGTATCAGAGGGATAGACATAGGGCAGATGGTGAAGCTCTACAGTGCATCTGACTTGCCGTCCCACGCTGGACTCGGATGACTCGACTCTTTCTGGTGCAACAGTGTTCTGGGTCAGCTGCTGTGTTCAGGGTCAGCTGCTGGTATCAGTATTGCTAAACTGGCAGAGCAATTCTTGAAAAAGGTTGACACGCAGGATGTTTGGAGTGAAACACTGGAGACTGCATTCCTTCGTTTAGTGAGAATGTCCACTAAATGCACATTTTATGGATGAATCAGATGTTTATAATTCAATGAAACAAGCACAACCTACACTCTTGACTGATGCTCATTCCGTCTGTTTCTTAAAGGAACACGCCGACTTATTGGGAATTTAGCTTATTCACCATAACCCCCAGAGTAAGATAAGTCGATACATACTCTTCTCATCTCCGTGCGTGCTGTAACGCTATCTGACGGCTCCAGCGGCATCAGGCCAGCACAGATCATGCAGGTGAATGGTTCCAGTAATCCTACTGCTCCGAATAAGTGACAAAATAATGCCAACATGTTCCTATTTACATGTTGTGATGTATAGAGTCACAGGTGTACAAAAAACAACGTAAAATGAGACACAGCCATCTTCTATCCCTAAACAAACCGGGAACTATATTCTTAGGCGGAAGAATATAGTACTTTGGCGGAGTGATATGCTCGCAGCAAGCCTGTCGGAGAATATAGTTCCCGGTTTGTTTACGGTTAGAAGATGGCTGTGTCTCACACTTTTGTACACGCTGTGACTCTACAAATCACAACATGTAAATAGGAACATGTTGGCGTTATTTTGTCACTTATTCAGAGCAGTACGATTGCTGGAACCATTCACCAGCAGGATCTGTGCTAGGCTAAGCTAATGCTGGGGGCGTCAGACAGCGTTACAGCACGCACGGAGATGAGAAGGGTATGTATGGACTTGTCTAACTCTGGGGGTTACGGTGAATAAGCTAATGTCCCGTGTTCCTTTAATGCCAAGCTAGTCCGGATCGAGAGAAGTACATTTCCAGGATGAAGCCTGACATCTGGCGCGACCAACTCCACCAACTTCACCAACTCTGTTTGATTTAGGAAACAACTAACTTTGAGCTAGCAAGCTACACGCTGAAAATGGCAAGTTTTTAAGAAAATTTTGATCGTGTAACAAGGCAGCTCTGCTTGGTTCTTTCAGGAAAAGATTGTAAAGATTTATAAAGAATATGTTTAGGACATTTCCTCTCTAACTGGGACATTTTGGGACCGATTGGTGGGATTGCTGTGGACGAAGTACACAAGGAGATATACTGGTAAGAGCTAATGAGGTTTATCCATGTATCAGCCATGTATATAAATAGCTCCTGTTACTGTATTGTTTCAACAGTTAACTTCATTTAATATTGTATGTGGCGTTTTCTTTTGCGGGGTGCGAATGTTCCACCAAAACAAGTTCCTTCCAGAGACTATTCTGCAGAGCCACCGTCGCTGCGTTCAGAGCTTAGCGCCTCCCAAGACGATTGTGATTGGTTTAAAGAAATGCAAATAATATAGATTGTTCTCACATTGTTCTCATGTCCCAGAATGCATCTGTGGTGCAGCCAGAGCTTACTCCACAGCGTTGTGGGGATAGAGCTGGCAATGCGATACTAAGGCGATGCTAACTGGTATGAACGCAGGTCCACACAACTTGCTAAAGTTACAAGAACTGAAATCATGCTTCGATTCATTTACTTTTGTGTTCAAAAAGTAATCCCTGAATGATGGGTGGACAGCATGAATAAAAAATGGCTCCAAATTAAAAAGCAAAGAAAGTTTACTGTGACTCCCCCTCCGATATGTTTGGTTTAAACTGCATCAATTACTACATGGGTATGATTTATTGTAACAAGAATTCAGATTCAGCTCATTTTACACTAAACTAACCTTTATTGTCTCCACTTTCTGGTTCACATATCATTATCTGACCCACCTCCAATGATAGAAGAAGAATTTAGATCCTTTAGTAAAAGTACAAATAGTAGTAAAAATTAATAATGCACACCAGTTTGTAAAAGTCTTGCAGTCAAAAAGCATGATCGTCCGCATACAGTAAATGCAATGAGTCTGTGTTACCTCATTAGATAGAAATCTTCCTGTTATTTGTGACAGTTTGATACACAAAAATGCATATTATGCTTGAGTAAATAAAACCTCAATTAATAAAACTGGTTAAAAACATAATAATATTTGACTAAATCACTGGGAGTGTCCGGTACAACCCGACTCTGGAGATAAGCGCTAATATTCAAGTTTATGTTCCACTTGTTCAACCGTTGTTTGGTAAATTGCTCTTTAACACAGAGAGTATTTTTATCTGTTGTTCTTTGGCTCTGGCTAAAACCTCTTTGGGGGTGGGGGGGATGCCAAAAATTCCTCTATGCAGGAAAAACCCTGAACCTTGTTCATAATGATAAGCTTTTTTCCCCTGTACTTCCATACAGTTGAACCAAACCCTTGAAGCCATTAATAAAAATAAGAAAAAAAATCTATGCATTTCCTTTTTGCCACTTAAGACATGAAACGATACTATATGTGGTTCTGTAGAACACTTTCTCTGCCAGATGTCACAACCCTGGTCTCACGCCAGGTCGTATAATAGTCACGTTATTTTGATTCATAAATTTGTGTACAGGTTACAATTTTGACGTTTTTTTCGTGTATATGCAACGACTTTTGAACGTGTACAGGTCACGCTTTTCGAACCTGCTCTGGGGGACGCGACAACGGGGAAATAAGGCGCCACACGCCAGCCAAAACAACGGGACGGGCCGCCACTCGCGATCCACCCGCGCAGGGGCACACAACAACGGGGAAATGAAACGCCGCACGGCGGCCAAAACAACGGGACTGGCCGCCACTCGCGGGCCGCCACCCGCAGGACACGATCCCCGGCCGCAGGGGCACACAACAACGGGGAAACGAAACACCACAATAACGAGACGGTTGGGGTTAGGAAAAAAAAAGAACGGGGAAAGGAACCGTCACACGCGGGACACGTCGACAAAGGAACTGCCACACGCGGGACGAAGGTACTGCCACACGCGGGGCGCGATCCCCGGTCTCCGGGGTGAAAGTCCTGTGTTGTCTGACCCATCCACCACCCTGACCAATCTCCCTACGCGGACTTTCGCCTTATCAACTACTCCCTACCGTCAGCGTTCTGGGATCACGAAATATGCTTCCCATTAAAATGCATTGCTTTCAATTTCGTAATCGCCACACGAAAAAAAACTGCATTTACGTAACCTGTCCACGACTTAATAGATTACAATAACGTGACTATATAACGACCTGGCATGAGACTGGGCTGGATGTCAAGGCATGTCTCCACCTGTCACCGCTTATGCCAAAAATAGCACTCAAAGAGTTTTGGAATGTATAATAAGCTTGAATATTATATGTATTCACTTTTAAAGAAGCTCAAAGTATGTGCTAATTAACTCATAGTGTACTATCAGGGATTAGAACTAAAGCTATAATTGTATGTAAATACACATCCTGTATGTCACATCCTGTATGTCTGATTTATTTTATGTCATGTTTTTCTACAGAGAAATGATCCTCATTTACTACATACCAACACATTCTCACTCTCCCATCGTGTAAAATACAGACGCTTGGTCATGTGCTTCTGGCGTTTGTCATTCACGCTAAAAGTGCGTCCTTTGGTGTTTGCTATTCACGCTAAAAGTCTCCTTTAGCGTCGGGACTCCTGCCGTCATTTGGTGTTTGTTATCCACGCTAAAAGTGCGTCCTTTGGCATTTGTTATTCACGCTTGAAGTCTCCTTTAGCGTCGGGACTCTTGACGTCACTTTTTGATGCTCTGGGTTGGGACGTACTGACTGACATGCGGCACAAGAACGGGACAGTTAGGTTTAGGAAAAGATGGTGGGTGGGGTTATAAAACGTACATTTCAGTGATACGCGGGACAAGAACGGGACATGAACCCAAGTCTCCTGGGTGAAAGTCCTGTGTTGTTTGACCCATCCACCCCCCCAAACAACCTCCCTACGCTGCATTTCGACCTTTCGAACTACTCGCTACCGTTGTCTCTCTTCATACTATGTCATCTTACAGTGCCGAGGTGGAGCTGCTGCTCTGCCCGGTGCGTTCCATACAGATGCTGAAGGGGGATTTTTGCGTATTTCACGAGTTGGGAGAACAGGTTGTACACACATATGCTTATTTGTTTATCAGGTTTAAAAATGGCCACTGAGTGCATTCTTATGACATGTTGCTTTGCTGTATCCTGATCCATGTTTGCTTGAGATTTTAGATAAGACTTAAGAGGAACCAGATGTGCATGGAGACACTGAGTCATAGCGGCAAACACTTGATTAGTAAATCACTCTTTATTATTATTGGACCAGCCAAAGGTTTCATATTTTGACTTTAAATAAGATTAAAGCGTTGGTATATTTGTTTCTAGATAACGTCTACATAATGATAAATGAGTAAATTTAGTTGCCAGCTGTCTTTATTTTGGAAAATATTTGGAAAATGACTGTGAAAAGGTTACTTCCTGTGTTTCCTACATTATGAGGTCTCTATAGATGTTGTATGATCAATGTCAGCCCACTGTTTTGCAAGTTAATCAGTTGATTTATCAGTCAAGTTATATAAATAACAGAACCCAAGCTTGTTAAGGGTTCTATTAAACATTGGTGAACAATCAGCAGCAGAATTACTTGCCATTGTTTTCCTCAATCATAGCGAAGATGCTGCTTCTTGGGGCTGTGCTAACTTGGGCCTTGCAGGCAACCTGAGAGCGACCTGTCTTGGCCAAAATAGATGAACATTTTTTCCTGCACTCATTTTTGTCAGGTTTTTGGCCGTCGCTAGTATTTTCCGAAGCAGGATGCTAGGCTCTCTGTTTGGTTTTTAGCCATGTCAGTTGTACGGCTCAGTTGGTGACAATGTTGGTCTGTCTGCCCATTGGCCGATTAGTTGTTACAGACATTCAAATTCCCCAGAGGATGAATCCGGCTGACTTTGGTGATCCCATTCTTTTTCTCCAGCACGACCAGCAGGTCACAAAATCTTGGAGTTTGTCTGCAGACCCTCCGTGCACAGTCGCCCCAGCAGCGTTCGCGTCACATTGCCTCCAACAGCGCTGCCCACAAGAACCGTGAAAAATGTTTTAGGCACCTGTTCTGTGCGCCTGTGTGGATAGACAGAAACTGCAAAGGTGTGACTGAACACAGAGGTTTGCTCTCCATAATAATAAGAAAACATCACATCGGGGTAAATTATGAAATGGAACGGTTTCTGCTGCAGTAGAAATGCACTTTCTGGTTGAGCTAATATGCTAATCTACTCTAACATGCATCACAGTGTCACATCCTCGCATATTCAAAACACAGACCGCAACCCCTGATCACTCCCCATTCTGGTACATTAAGAACAACACCACCTCAGGTTCCCACTCCCCCTTTATTGTTTGCAGCAACATGTAATGTACCCCCCCCCCACCCACCCCCTTAGTGCCACTAAATCACCTCTCCAAGGTCAGACCCGAGCTCTGCTCTCATAATTACCACTGAGGGTAATTAGTTTCCACAGCTCGAGGTCTCTGGCGCCCCTCTGCACACCTTTACTCTGTCACCTGGGCCCCGCCAGGAAAAATGAACCGCTTCATATGCTAGGTCGAGCGGGCCCCAATGATCTATAATAAAGTCCCCTTTGGAGTGCTGCTGGATTTGTGTGTGTGTGTGTGTGTGTGTGTGTGTGTGTGTGTGTGTGTGTGTGTGTGTGTGTGTGTGCATACGCGTGTGTGTGTGTGTGCGTCACCAAAAAAAAAGGAACATTACCGTGGAACTTAATGATGTCTCTTTTCGTTTCCAAAGACAGTATCACAATGTCAACGGTGGGAGAAAATCATTAGCCTTCACACAGTTAATGAAAGTCAAAGATTAAGTTGGCCGTTCTTAAGAGAGGGATATTATTCAGCCCACAGACTGTGGGCATCATTAATAAAATTCTCCCATCACTTTCTCTTTTTTTCCTGCTAGCCACATGTGGGTACTCTCAGGTGTTGCGATTCTTTTTTTTCTTCTTCTTCTCCTTCAGCAACTTTTACGGAAGAAAAACTTCTGCACCAGCTGCCGGCCGGTGCTTGCTTCACACAGACACGTGAACGTACGCGCACCCTAACTCTTCCCAGTGGTTACGAGCACAAATCCAAACTGAGAGAGCGTGTATTAGCGGACAAAATAACACCACAAGAGATTTCATCTGCCTACGTCTAGGCAGTTGCATAAATAGAGTCTGAATCTGCTGAATCTCCACAGCCTCACACTGTCTTTGCAAAATATCTCTGGAGAATAAGCCCCCGAACATACTGCTGAAACAGGCCGTCATACACCTGTAACTCCCACCGTCTCCATGGAGACTCCCCCCCTCCCTCCTTCCACCTGATCCCTATCTCTCACCTGTGCCGCTCGGTGTTTCAGAGCACAGATTCGGCCCATTTCCTTTACCTCTATCCCATCTGCCCTGCCCCTGCCTCATCACAGCAGAAACAAGGCCGTGCAATGATCAACACTTGCCAACACACACACACACACACACACGCGCGCGCGCACACACTCCAAGCAGAGCGAGGTCTCCCCACCATCCTTCCTCCCTCTAATGTCCACCACCATCTGTGTCTCCCGCCATCAGCTGTAATTTTCCAGTCATATTGGCACAGGCAGATGGTAATGTTTACTCTGCCACGTCCTTACTTCTCCTACTTCCTCCCTCCGACCCACGCTGCACCGGTCTTTCTCCTCTGTCTCCCACCGTTAACTCAGTTAATGATGGCAACGCACCTCGTAAAAGACTTAGTGATTAAGGAGAAAAGTCCCCCGGTATAAACAAACTTTGTTTAGGCATTTGGAGGGGCTTTGTGAGGTATCGACTGCCCTTCCTCCACAACCTTATGGCAGTTGGACGTGGCTAAGAGTAAGACATTGATTGCGAGCGTGAAGAGTCCGACTGCGGATCAATGGCGAGGCACAGTGAACACTGTTTTTCTAGCGGTCGTGGACGAATCCTGTGGACACTCTAAGGTCAGGTCTGCTTCTGCCAATATATGTCAGTCAGCACTGGCAGGGGCCCCACACAGGCAAAGCCTATCTCCTGTGAGACTAATGCACCGGTCAAGCACACACATACAAAGCACACAACCTGCCCAAAAACACAGGCAGCACTCAGGGCTGCAAATCGTTACTCTGTGTGACTGAGCCCAAGCCGGTCCAAGCGGTTCCCTCCAGCAGCAGCCCATTAAAAATGCCAATAGCTTCCTAATCAAAATCAAGCTATTACTGATGCATACAGTTGGGTATTGATGTGGATGGAGAATTATTTTCCTGTGGAAATATCCGGGACATAAGATCAATGGAGCGATTCAAGAGGGCACTCTTGCATTAGAGTGTGTCTCTCTTTAATTATCTCCAGTGCAGATGGCCCTAACGAGGGGAAGAACTCCTAATTGAGAGAAGGGGGGGGGTTGAAGAACCTCGGAGACACTTGGAGGCGGCTTGCCCCGGCTTGCCAAGGCCAAATCCTCATCTCTGTACTGGCAGTCAGTCAGTCATCCCCGCCGGACCAGACCTGTGGCACAATCCATGCATGTCAATAAAGCTTAGGGAGTCAAATGAAGTGAGCAGGAAACTGTTTTCTATGTTTTCTCATTACTTTCTCGTTCAAGTACGATGATTCTACACCATATGTTTCATTTTTCAAAGAAAATTGTCAATTGCTTGCATTGTAGTTTTCTGAGTTGATAGAAATAGCTGTAATTAAGTTTAAATATAAGCTGTTAATGTGACTGTTAATGGTCTGGGTGGCAATAAAACATAAAAGACATTTTCGTGGGAAGATACAAATGCGTTTGGCGTTGTTGCATGATTTTTCTCTCCAAGCTGATGGGTTGTGTAGGCATGTGTAATGCGAGAAGGCAAGGGCGAATGTAAAAACGGTTTAAAGAATGTGCTTATTAGAAGCAAGAAACAGGTCATATTAACTCAGTGGGCCATATTAAAAAACAATTTGAAAAATCAGGAAAATGAAGTCATAAATATGACACGCTCTCTTGGCTATTGTCCTTGGAATTTTGAGACAGTCTCTAAACTTCAGCTTGTCAGTTTCACATGACTATAAAATTGTCATAATGGTCCTTCAAATTAAATAGCAAAATACATCTATGCACTCTAGGGCTGTAATCAACCAAAGAAAATCTTGGTCGACTGAAGTCCTGAAATTTCGACTGAAAATCGACTAAAAGTCGTGGGGGGGGTGTTAGATTAATTAGCTGCCCAGTACTTGGTAGCCTTGTCAGCCTAAATGAATTATAAATAAACATAAAAACTAGTAGGCTATTTGCAGTATATTAAATCGTTTTTGACCTAGGGCTGGGCGATAAATTGATTTTATCGATTAACTCGAATGTGTAGTCAACGTGGATTTTTTTAAATGAAAAATCGATTTTCTCCTTAACATCCGCCGACGCTCCCTTCTGGGCTCCCGTAGCTCCAAACGGTCCCCTCCGCGCGTTTGCCACACAGAGATACACAAACAACATGGCAGCGACAGGGACTAACATTAATTATTTTCTTAACCAGTCGTTTCATTACTTCCTTAACCGTAATCTCCGCCGAAATGACCGGCAGCTCGCGGTGCACTGTCCCCGGCTGAGAGTCACCTATTCTCGGTAAGTGAACCACCAGCTACAGCTGACCTGAAGGAGCACCCTGCGGGGCACCAGAGCCGGTGTTGAGAAACTCTTTTGCGGCTCAACACGTCTTCTAAATGCCGCTGATACAACCGAGCTGTGACGGAGGTCTGTAGCGGCTTAAACAACTTGCAATCGGCGCTTTGTAGCACGGAGCTCCGCTTCGACGTTTGTTTTTATCGCTACGAAGGAGCTTGCTACAGGTATGCTACATTCAAGACACCATCATGGGATGTTAACGTACGTTACTCAGCTACAGGTGAAAATAGGGGCAAGGTTGCGCAATAATGTTAAAATTATTTGAACTTTTAGCGAGGAACGAGAAGTGAATTACCTGTATGTGTGAAAACAGCTTTATCTCACGCATCCGTTTTGTTGTTGTTGAATATATATCCCCCCCCAAAAAAACAACACTCAAACCAATTTATATTTCCACAAAATTGGCATGAATAATCATAATGATATACATGCCCCGTGTGTGTGTGTGTATGAGTCAAAACAAAATAAAACTTGTTTGGAACAATTTCTTTGTCATCTGCAAATTGATTTTAAGTAGAAGGAAAAAAAAAATCGATTTAAATCTTAAATCGGATTTTTTTTGAAAAAATCAGGGATTTTATTTTTAGGCCATATCGCCCAGCCCTATTTTGACCTAATTATTTTGCACTGAAATGAATCCCCTCGAGTCTGTCGGCTCTGATAGCGCTGCATCACGTGCAGCTGCGCAATATCATAGCCTATGATTTCCGAAAATAGTACTATGTCAACTAGTGATATCAGCACAATAACTGTTGAGAAATATGCAACATAATTTAGACAATTGTTTTTGTCATATGTTATAATAACTGACAGACACTATCATTTCAGCCGCTGTGTGCGTGTCCTCGCACAGAGCGGCAGAACATAGGAGCTCAGCATCGCGGCTGAGACACGAATAGACTATTAACTTAAAGCTTTTACTCTTAACCAGTTACAGGATCACCGTCCCGTCAGCGGGACACTTTGTGACTGTGGCGTCGCTGTAACCTCGATAAAACTTCCACTCATTAGCGTTTTTATAACTTTAAAGCATTAAATCTTCCAAATATACAGCCATGCGACACACCAATTGAAAGCTTAGCCTCTAATGATTAATTTAAGCCCACATACAAAGCGTAAGATGATTTATAGCAGTTACACAACTGTTACAAAATAACAGAAAATAAAACAATTCACCCGTAGCCCACGCAGCTGGTCGTTAGAGCTGAGAGTGCATGCATACCTGTTTTTGTTGTCCTTTCAGCCAAACAGTGGTATTTTGCCCAAAACTTGATTTTCATAAATCCCCAAGAGTCCAAGGAAATGTAATATCCAAGCCGTTATATTCCAAAACGATATATTCGCCTCACAATGTTGACGTTTCTGGCCGAATCACAACGGAAAAACGCGAAACAGCTTTCCATTTCTGCACTTCAATCGGCGATAGCTTCTGTTCCCAGCTTCCTACATGCTTGGTGTGGGCGTCGTCGTATTCCCTAGCTTCTAAGCTTTCCATTGGTAGGTCATATTAGCCAATCCGTTCAGGTTTGCCTCTGCTATGGCCAATGAAAGCGGACAAGCTGATGACACCATGTCAGGGACCACGTGGAGACAAGCGTTTTTTACTCGCATCGCATCGAATGCCTTCTAGTACTTTCTTCTGTCTCCAGTGGGTTGGGCTAATCCAAAAAAGTGAAAACAAGGGGGGTGTTTCTGAAGACAGACTTACCTGTAAAACAGGGGTGCTCTGAAAACACCCCCATTAGCAATTAGTGCTTTCCACCTGATGAAATTAACACGGCAAAAAATCGACCAATCAGAATTTTGGTCGAGCCAGAACGTATCGACCAATAAATCGACTAGTCGACTGGGACATTACAGCCCTAATGCACTCCATAATAACACGTAATAACCGGCAGCACAACTTAACCGTTAAATTGCTGTTGATAACACAAACAGAAAACAACTGGGTTAGGTTTAGGGAAATACCATGGGTTTGGGTTAAAATGACTACTCATACATATACATTAAAGTTAGGGGACCTTGGTCATCGTGGTTACAATAACAACCATGTGGTTCAGAAAAGGGAATGATTGTGGTTATGTTTGAACTAATATTGCATAGACCTTCCTCCACAGCGCTGCAAAGGAAGGTCTGGCTAGTCCACACAACATTCCTGGATGGGAGAAAAAACGTGCTTTGTTTTATTGGCATTTCTCTAAACCAATCACAATCGTCTCTGCAAAATAGCCTCAGGAAGGAACTTGTTTTGGTGGAACGTGTACGACCAAAAGTAGTTTTAGTCGTGCAACAGAAAACTCCGATTGGACAGATAGTCTAGCTAGCTGTCTGGATTTACCCTGCAGAGATCTGAGGAGCAGTGAATCATAGTCCTCAGAAATCCACCAGAGTTTAGAACGCCAACACAAAGGAAGAGGAAAGTGACGGACATCCGGTCAAAATAAGGGACATCCGGCGGAATTTTCGGCGGCGCCTGAACAATCCCGGAAATAAAACGTCGTCGATATAGACTTTGCTTGAACTAAACCAAAGTTCACTGTTGGTTGGAAAGAGGAAATAAACTCTGTGTCTCGTGTTCAAGTCTGACGTGTTGTTGCCACATCCGTCCACCCTGACCTCTTTCCTCTGCCTACTTATCCACTGTCTAAAAATCTGAGTTCCTCCTTTGCTGGCCAAGTCATAATAATTCCTGCGGCCACTTAAGGCTTTTGACAATTGGGCGTAAACAAATGTTTAAGTGCATCGACTGATGCTCGTTTGTCTTGGAAGGACAGTCTGCATTTTGCACTTTTGAGAAGTTTCCTAAGTTTCCTTCTGCTGTTGAAACATTAGTTCAAAATAACACCCATGGAACATCATTCAAGCTTTAGCATGCACTGCACAACAAATCTAGTGGATCTTACTGAAAAGGTATTGAGGATGAACATTTGCCGAATATCTGACTATAACTAGAATCTATCTACTCCTCTATGTGTTTGCATGTTGGCAGCTGGAGGTGCGACGAATCCTTCTGCAAACATTCGGATGTTGTTCCTATCTGTTTGGGGCGCAGTATCTGTTCATGCGTGAAACATGCATTTGTATGAGTTTCCATCTCTACTGTCTAATGAGCATGTAAAGTAATCCAGTGATGAAATCTAGTTGGAGTGGCTAAGATACACAGCTGCATCTGATCCTCTTAACACTGCAATTGCATTTCCTCCTCTGAAGTGGCAAGATGAAGATTGTTATACAGCGAAATAATTTGCCCTTAGTAACCCTTTATTGTTAAGGGTGGAGGTATGGCTGTAATTGTGGTGTTTCTCTTCCTTTCCTGTGTCAAATGAAAGATCAGATAGGGAGGAGGTGACTAGATAACTGTACTGCATTAGTTAAAAATGTATGGTCTGCGAAATGACCTTTCAATTGAAAATGCCATTTCAAAAACCCACACATTTTGTTCACTGTTAGAGAACTGTAATTGTTCTGATCTTTAACTTTACTTAACATTGCATGTCTCTTTGGATTGTGACAATTACAGGTTTCTAACAAACTCCCAGTATGGAAGCCTGGAAAATGAAAATTGGATTACATTTACATTTTTAAAACATATACATTTGCATGGGTGTTTCCTGACTCAGAATGGGCCTTTAGGGAAGGGGGGGCTACGTACAACAGTAAGCTTGATCGGTTTGCGTACAGTAAAGGCAATGAGTCTGTGTTACATTATTTGACAGAAATCTGTGTGCATTTGCATGTCATTTCTGACAATTTCATAAACAAAATGTCTATTATGCTTGAGTAAATGAAACCCCAATCAACAAAACTGCTTAAAAAAATTATATTAATATTAAAATACAAGTCCGGTACAGCCAGACTCTAGATGGTTAAACATTTTCATTTTCAAAATTACATTATCATTTTAGTTAAGTCCCTTATAGGCTTCCATATCCCAGAATACCAGTAGAAATGATCAAGCTAAAAACCAAGCTTTAGACATTTCAGCTCTCAGCATCAATGTTTTCAGTCGTATTTTTTCTACATGCTAGATCATTTTCATGGTCACGGGGGGAGTGGCATCCTAGCATACATGAGGTGGAAGTCTGAGAAACATTAGTCACCAGCCCATCACAGGGCTGCTGTCAACTCATTTTTTTCCCTGATAGAACAACAATTTAATTAAAGCATGGCAGCCCATGCTTAATTAACACCTACTTACTGTTCTTAGCATGGATTTTCACAGATTTTCATGTTTCCACCCGCCCCAGGCTGAATTCTCTTATCAAGAGACGTGTGCAATAAAGAAGCTCACAATGATGTATTCAGCGATTATTGAAGTGTTTTTGGATGGTGGTTTGGTCAAATTAAATGTGAACTTTTTTATTTTAGCTTTAGCATGCAGGAATAATGAAATTGATTTATCATCAAATCAGTGATATGCTATGTCTGTATATATATATTCTGTGTTGGTTGGGCTGAAGCCAAAGCATAATGGCATTATGTGAAGCTGAATAAGAAAATGAATCCAAAATAAACAAATAAATCACCACTGAAATAGCACTTGAGTGTGAAAGATTTTCTAAGGTTTTGTCAAGTAATCACTAAATGCTGTAAACATCATCATCAAATGATACATTTCACTGGTATTCATTACTAATACAATGTTTAATGTACTTAAGCCAAAGTGCAGCACCTATACAGTATATTACAGTCAAAAGAATGACGTTAAAGGGACGATTCGCCACCTTTCATGTGGATGAAGGACCGACCAGTGGTGATGGGAAACATTCAAATGAAGCAATAAATTCATCAGTGTATGCTATATTGGCCGAGAAAGCTGACTTACCCTGCTCGCAGAGCCGTGCCGGCAGTGCCTACAAGTCCCATGATGCTTTACATTGCATCATACTACTGTTGTCCAGCTAAAACATAGTGAACTGAGTTGGGCTTGTACTTATGCAGGTAATAAAGAAGAACATGGAGGCTTTGTAGTCACAACAAATCAAACCGATAATTACGCCAATATTTGGGACCGATATGCATTTACAGTGAAAATTAAAATCTTTAAGTCAAAATGTAGATTTTTGAATGTTACAAACTCCAACATAAAACTTTGTTTAAATGCTTTAAGCATTTATTTAATGAATTAGAAACGTATACCCAGTAACAGAGAGTCAGGCAAGGTGGAGGGTGGGGGTGTCTATATAAAAGCATCCAAAGAGCACCATGTCATGGGACCTTTAAGCTGCATCTAGAGTATGCACCTAGAGTATGCTACTAGTGAAATCCAAGCTGAAATTGCCTGCAGTTCTTCTTTGCCTATAACAGTTCCATTTGTCCTTGGAATTCGGATTTTCCGAGCTCGCAACTCGGACAACCTTTTGAGTACACCGATCTCAAAATCCAACATGGCTGCCACGAGCATCAGCAGTAGTGAAAGCTGTAGTAACATACAGTTATTAGCACTTCTGTCTTATTTGTGTCTCATGAAATCAGTCGTATACACATACCTGTCCATCTTCTATCTGTGGACAATGTTGTTATGCTGTTTGCAAGCACAAAAAACAGCGTAATGTGGCTAGAGCTTATGAAAACAATGAAAATCTGACTTGTAAATGGAACGCATTCAACACGGGTGTGATGTAATTCCCTGCTCCAGCTTCCGAGTTCGGAGGTCAACGGAACGCACTATAACTACGTCAAATGACGACAATAGTTGGGTCTTTGTAAATCATAGAGTGTGGTCTAGACCTACTCTATCTGTAAAGTGTCCTGAGATACCTCCTGTTGTGATTTGACACTATAAATAAAATTGAATTGAATCAGATTCATTTCTGATGCCTTTGAATACATTACAGATAGCAGACGGACAGACGGACAAATAGCAAAGCGAAAATACATTTACAAAACATTGGCAGGAAGGTGTATTATTTCACTTGTGTTTTGGTGCACGTACACAAGAAAATACCAAATAGGGAGCCGCCGCTTGCCTGGACCAGCATATGCTGCTGCTGTTGTTGTACTGGTGTTCTGAGGCAGAGTCCTGCTCCAGCAGCGTTGCGACTAGAGGCAGGAAGCAGTAAGCCAAGACTCCAGAAGCTGCAGGAGCTCATGCATTGATCAGCATCTGTTCCCTTCACTCCTTCCTCATCCCATCTTCTCTCCTCCATATGTTATCTCTTGCTATATTTATGTCCTTTTTTTTCTCTCTCTCTCTCTCAGCCTCTAACACTTTCCTCTCAGTCCATCGCCATTGTCTCTTATTATTTCTTCCTCCATCGGGCCCCTCTATGTCTCTATCTCGCGTTATCACTCTCCTGTGCATTCATGAGGTCCCAGGGGCGACATTTAAACTCCAACATCACTAACTGTCTTTATAAGGTGATTTTAGTGGAGCATTTATTCATCCTGCCATTAGGTTTTAATTCATGATTTTATACTATTATCCCATCACTTTATTGGGTGTTTTGCAGCCTCGCATTGAATAAATGACCTTCCTCATAGAGTGTGAGCCAAGAAATATTCCCCCAAAGCGATAACCACATTAGAGTAAGGGTGCTAATGATTAATTTTGTACGGTATACATTAAGCTTGGGACTTTGGTTGTCCAGTAATATTTCTGACATGTTTTATGGAACAAACTTCATATGCGGGGAGTTGCAATAATTGAAACATGATTAAAATTAAAGCTGGAGGCCACGAGAGCACTTCAGCTGATCGAAAACCCCTGAATGCAAAATACATACCTTCTGCAGATGCACTCCAAGGCTTGGCACACTGATTGAGTTTATGTTTTGCTCGTTGTTATTGTGCAGCATAATTTTTCTCCCCATCTCTCAACAATGCTGAAGACATATTCCCCCTTTGAAGCTCTTATCGCCACGGACATCAAAGGTTTCCGCTAAAAAAACAACAAGCCTGGGTCTATTCTTCCGCAATTCACTTTAAGTCCTTTATTGCATATTGTAGGGCTGGGGGTAAACAATTATTTATTAAACGATTAATAGGGCGATTATTTTATCGATTAGTCGACTAATCTACCGACTAATTGGATGATTAATATAACGATTATTTTTCTGTTGCTCGATTAATAAAAACCATAATGTATCTCAAATAAATACCCACAAAATCTTAATAATATACTTTATTAAACAACATTTTTGCACAGCAAAAAAGCTTCTGCTTCTGCTCTCCTCACATAACTCCAGTGTCTAGACACACGATGAGTCATACACTCTCAAGTCATTGTAATAAAAGTGCAAATTCAGAAGAAAGTGTTGCTTTTGGAGATGTACATAAATTCAAGATTTCCAGAGTGAAATTAGAATATTTGGTTGTTCTCTACCTCAGCCCTAAGACATGCACATTGGTCACCAGTGATTCCTTTATGAGATACACATCTTTTACAGATTGCCCAATAGATGCAAAAACAGTAAGAAGTTTGATCCCAAATGGAGCCTTTTCTACAAAACTGAGAAACAAAAACATGGTCTGTTTGCAGGTGTTGGGTAGCACTGCTGCATATGTGATTTAGTTGTATTTACTAACTAATTACTTTTCCTAATGAGTAATTAGTAAAGTGATGCAACGCAATGTAAGTCAGGCACTGTTTGCAGTGTTCCAAGTGTCATGTAACATTCCTTTCTATGCTTTTGGTGATATTATTCATTATGTAAAGTAATGCATCAACTAATATCTTGATATTAACTGGGCCTTGGAAAGCCCTGCTTGGTACCGCGGTGAAATAAATCTAGTGATTGCTCAAATCCGTATTTATACAACCCGCATCTCTTCAAGTATCTCTCCTCTATCCTCTAATCCCTTTATCTCGGAGATAGTAATACAGCGACAGGTGAGATAGCCTCCAGTTTCACTAAAGAACATTTGCAGTTTTCTCTTTTTTTTTCCCCTGGAGATGATAACGTTAACAAAGTTTTCCCCTTAGTTGTTAGAGTGAGAGTTACATCGAACCCCCTAGAGAGGATTATCCCTTTCTCAATACAGTATTTATCTTTGAACTAAACCAGGAGCCTTAGAGTCACACACAGGTACACACACACACACACACACACACACACACACACACACACACACACACACACACACACACACACCTGGCAGCAAAATTCTCTCTCAAACTTCAAAGCACACACATAAACACCAGCCTGCATATACCCGAGTTATTGGCTGTGGTAAAGGCCTGTTTTTCGGCTCAGCCAGGGGTATTGTGGCAAGGACGCTAAGGTATTAAGAGGTGGCCAAAGGGTTAATATTGGAGGCTGAATGAGGCAATCTGCAGCTTTTACATACCGCTGAGGAGAAGAGAACGACTTGGCACCATTTCACGGGTCACTACATCTGCAGAAATTAGATTGGAAGCAGTATTCTGAGTGCTGTGGAATATCAAGGTGTGTGTGTGTGTGTGTGTGTGTGTGTGTGTGTCTAAAAGCCAACTCAGCAGGGGACAACTTGTGCAAAAAGCAGCAAGAGACTCAATCATCAGTAACAGCAAAAGCACTTCAATTTATCCATTGAAATTCAGCAAAATCAGTCTACCCACAATGCCGTGTTTAGTCTAAATCAAAGTGATCGAAAAATATCCCCAGAAATGTTTTTCTTTGCATCTTTTCTTTGACTTGTGAATGTCACCAATAGAGGTTAATTACATTTATCTTGAAAAAAGTGGGGGGTTTCTCCACTATTTGATAGATAGAGCAGAGCTCACTGCTTGAAAGAACATTACATTATTCATGTAACAATGTCCATGTCCACGTTCGTCTATAACACAGTTGCTGACAACTTTGGTGACAGTTACTTGTCCATAATGAATTGTTGTGAAATACTTGGATGACATACATACTTACATATGGCAAAAAACAATACTAAGAGTCTATAGGCTGTTCAGGGGTGCTGTGTTAACATGCTAACATTAGCTAATTAGCACTTAATACAAAGTGTCTGGGATTTGGGCATAGTGTAGCATCCAAGGTGAAGTGCCAACAACAGTATTGGTCGAATTGAGATGTTGACCTGATGGTAGTCTATATCCACGACGTTCTACTTCCGTGATGTAGACAGGTGCCTCTGGAAATTCTGCCTGATGTCTTTCATTTCGGCCGGATGTCCGTCCCCTTCCTCTTTCTTTGTGTTGGCGTTTTAACCTCCGGTGGATTTGTGAGGACTATGGTTAACTCCTCACTCCTCAGATCTCTGCAGGGTAAATCCAGACAGCTAGCTAGACTATCTGTCCAATCTGAGTTTTCTGTTGCACGACTAAAACTACTTTTGAATGTACACGTTCCAAAACAAGTTCCTTCCCAAGGCTATTTCGCAGAGGCACCGTGGCTCCGTCCAGCGCTTATCACCGCCTAAGACGATTGTGATTGGTTTAAAGAAATGCCAATAAACCAGAGCACGTTTTTTCTCCCATCCCGGAATGCTGTGTGGACTTGCCAGACCTTCCTTCGCAGCGCTGTGGAGGAAGGTCTGGCAATGTGAGACTAACCTGAATGTGGTTCATGCTATGGTGATGCTAGAGGAACAGTCTGAACGAAGTGTTGAAGTGACTGAGCAACCAACCGAATGACCAACCATTGCCATCATTAGAGCCACGCCACTAGTGTGGCTAAAATGTATTAATGTGTACCAAATTACACAACTCACTGGATCCCTGACCTTTCAGTAACAAATAGCAAAGTTGTAGCTGGCGTAACAAGGTGAAGAACCCCAGTGAATCTCACCATCTACCATAATGAAAGATATTGGCCAATGACCTGCTAAAAGCTTTTATATCTCACTTTTATGTGTGTAATACTGTACCCCACATAGCAAATACATGTTCAACGTTTAGGGTGAATAGTTCCATCCAAAGAGCCAAAGTTGCAAACAGTCTACCAAAAACATAGACTCTGAGGTTATTTAGAGTAAAGTACACATACCAAGACCTCTGACTCATCAACCTCAAAGAGGTCTGCTAAACTTCTGTAAAAAGGGAATAACAAGACTTTGGAAACCATTAGCCAGCTACTCACAAAGTTTCTAAAACCTCTGGAAAGGCCTGATTCGCTCATTAGTTCACTATAGTTTCATCTCAGCAGTTTGTCATGCAGTCGAATGACAGCTCATTGTGTTTTAGTCCTTGGCCAACCGACTTTTATTCTTGGATTTATTGGCAGGATAAGTTTGAACTAGGAAAGAAGCACCTACTGTAAAAGTCTGGAATAACTACATTTGTCAGGAAAGTGCTTCAATGTGCCAGTTAAGGGGATTTCGAAGGACGCCTGTCTTTGGAGATTTTCAGTTCATGTGACATAGCTAAGATATCTGACATCTGGGCTACCTTGCTTAGTCTGCTGGCACTGGGACCCAGATGCAGATAAGCATTGGAAAATGGATAGATGATTTCAGTCATTATCACTGCTCATGTAGTACTGGGAATTTTTTTTGCTATTAGGTCTAGTGGATTTAATTACCACGATTCTTATGGTGTAGGAGCTATTAAGAGGCTAGCACACACACTAAATGCTTTAGATTGCCAACAACAACAACCGGAATGGATGCAGGCCTTACCTAATTCTGTAGGCTCAGTGGTTCGATCCCTGGCCCTGCAGTCCCGTGTCGAAGTGTCCTTGGGCAAGACACTGAACCCTGAGTTGTCCCCGATGCTACGTATCGGAGTGTAAATGTGTGTGAATGTTTATCTGATGAGCAGGTGGCACCTTGTACGGCAGCCTCGGCCACCAATGTATGAATGTGTGTGAATGGTGAATGCTTCCTGTACAATGTAAAAGCGCTTTGAGTAGTCGCTAAAAACGCTATATAAATACAGTCCATTCACATTTACATTTAAACTCACTCAACTACCTCAAATGCGTGGTTGGGGGTTCAGTTTGCTCTGATCATCTTCTCTGTGCACTGAGCTCGGCACTGGTATCAGTTCATTTTGGTTAACAAATAGATGCAGACAGGATTGAAAGAAAAATACTTTAGGGATGAGAGCTATCTTTCACTGCCCTTCAATCGTCACAATCTCAACAAGAAGTTGAACCGAACAGCAGCATTCTACTCTCATTGATTCCATGCCTCTACTCATGCATCTGCCCTCTGACTGGCCCATATCAGCTAAGACCTGCCCTTTGGAAGCTTGGCAACCAATCAAAACACAAATTACAACCTGTGACCATGACACCCGAGGTTTCTAGCAGCAAGTATGACGATGTTGGAAGCACTTAAGACTTCTTAGGACTAAGACTTCACAAAAACTTTCATTTCAAAAACAAAAAAAAGTTTAAAAAAAGCTTAATGTTTTTAGAGAATATTAAATATATTAAAATGTTATAATTATAGTTTAACTGCCCTGAATGATCTAAACAATTAGTTTAATGGGAGTTTCTAGCCGAAAGTATGCAAAAATAGATGGCAACTGAGAAATGGATTGAAGGATTAGTCCTATCAGTACAACAATCATGAGTCAGGGTACAGTTTTTCGAATAATCATTTTGTAGTTAAAGAATGTACTGTTTACACAATTAATCATCTAACAAAAGTGTGACTTTATAGCTCATTTCAAAGTCTCTCTCAGCTACAACTTCTTTTCTTCACTTTAAAATGTTTAACGTGAGGCGTTAGTAATCTGTGGCCTCCATCTGGTTTCTGAAGGCTAATTGGCTAGTGATGCATCGCTGGTCGGCCATTTTAGACAGGACGTGAAATACTAATGTTAGCACCACAGAGTGACTCTACTCAGAAGTATGAAATTAAAATCTGCTGCATACAGACCACAATATGGGAGAACATCAACAGTGACAGATGGGCAGAAGATGGACACTGATTGGACGTCGGGCTGAAAATTACTGGGTGACAAGCTCGGAGATGGTAACAACACTCACACAAGCCAAAAGCCTCTTACAACCATTCAACACGGTCAATGAAAGGACTTCTGTCTACTTAAAAATAACCATTTGATTTTGTTTGTCCAAGCTCATAGTTTGAGAGATGAGCATTTCAAAGAAAAACACTCAAGGCTTAAATACTATTTATAATGTTTGGTGCATTTCTGGGCCCATTCTGTTGCTAAGTGGTGTGTTTATCTTATTCCCATGTGCAAACATAGATAACATGATGCCACGTCAAGCTATTTCCATGAGAAGAACAAATGAAGTGTAATAGTAACATTTTCAGCTATATAAAAATGGGTCAGTTGGGTGTCAGGGCCTTTTTACACGATGACGCTCTCGGGTGAAAACGAAAAAATATTTTATCGGATGTGCCTTTCGTTTATACGGTGACGGCGTTTTTGGGGCTTAAAAACGCAAAAAAGTGAAACCACCCTACAGAGTGGAAATCTTAAAAACGCTCCACCGTCGCGTTACCGTCTAAAGGGTAAAAACACAAAAGTCTGAAGACAGCGGTGTGGAGAGAGACGAGAAAAAGGCGTCTGTTGTTACGGAGTAGGATACAGAAATTATAGGCTCCTGTTAGAATTTCAATGTAATGGCTCAATATTTAAATGATTTCAACAATGTGGATAAGGTTGTTATAGTTCGATGACGATATGTAGGCTATTCATTTGAGCCAGAGCAGGCGACAACGTTACGGATGAAGAGAGAGAGAGAGCGAGCGAGTGGCAGCGGTCAGCGGGCAGAGGAGGGTCTGCTGCCTCCTCTGCCCGCTGCCTCTCGCTCTCAAGCAGCGGCTGAAGGGCCGCGAGGCTCAGGGTATCGGTAGTGCTCCCGTGGCTGCTTTGTTGTGGCTTATCACGGTCAATTGTGCCGGTCATCATCAGACAAACATGCAACTCCACCTCCTCGTCTTTCTAGACGAGCTTTTGTTGTTCGCTTCGGCATGTTTTGGTTTCGCGCTACTAAGGAGAGAAGTAGAATGAATGTTCTACGCTTATATACTGTCTATGGTTCTACGCAGGTGGGTGCCTTAGTGGTGTTGTGTGGCAGTGCCACCTAGTCACCTGGAGTGCATACTACATCGAATTTGACACACTTTTGCGTCACCATATGCACGCAGATTTCCCCTCCATAACGCTCGTCTAAACGCAGAATAAAAAGTGATAACGCAACGCCACTTTTGCGTTTTCTCTTCAGATCGTTTCCGTGTAAACATAGCCTAAGACCTTTCAATTCAAAGTATGAAGACTTTTTCATTGTCTATATCGACGTCGGTAATTTACTGGATTGTTCCGGTGCCGCCGGAAGATCCGCCGGATATCCCTAACTTTCCGCTTTCTTTGAGTTAACTTTAAACTCCTGTTGCATCGAGCAACATTAACCGGAACCTCTGAGCAACGTTACAGGCTGAAAATTTGGATTGTGCAACAAGGCAGGCCTGCTTGGTTCTATCAGGGAATGATTGTAAAGATTCACAAAGAATATGTTTAGGGCTCTCTAACTGGGACGTTTTTGGACCGATTGGTGGGATTGCTGTGGGTGAAGTACACACGGAGGTACACTGGTAAGAGCTAATGAGGTTTAACCATGTACCCAGCTAATTTATATTTAATTGTTGTGTGGACGAGCCAAACCCTCCTCCACAGCACTGCGGAGATAGAGCTGGCAATGTCAGACTAACTTTTTGCTAACCAACATTCATCAATGACACACGGCGGAATTCATTGTAGAAGAGCCAGAGGTACCAATTTCTCTGCTGACTGCTGCCAGAATATACCTATGATGTGTTTGTGACTATGAATCAGATTTTCACAAGCTTTCTTGGTTTCACTGTGCTTTATCTGTTGCTACGTTTAACTGCACATATAACCCACAGCTGAATACAATAGCTGATTTGTTAAAGGTTTGCCTGGCCTGGATCTCAAAGTATCCAGGGGTGAATTTAAATCCAAAGAGACCATGTCCAGTTACCCTGTGATATAGAGCTGGGACGATATGCTTTTATCCCGATTAGATTATTTTACGATACATGGGTGCCGATTGGATTTGTATTGCGATTCTAGAAGTATTGTGATTCGATAGTATTGAGTAGTGTGATTTTCTTTTCCTTCTTTAAAAAAAAATCTAAAGTTGAATAATATACTTCTAGAGACAATATACCGTGAGACATATCCAAAAACTAATTGTTTTCTAAAAAAGAATGCACATCTTGTGTCAGTCAGTCAGTCTGACATTTATTTTCTTTGTAAAGAAGAACATAACATGGATTTTCCTGCATTTTCTGTTTGGCTGGAAATGGGCGGTACTGTATAAACACAAAATATTCAATCAAATCACAATTCTAGGGAAAAGAATCGATTCTAAATCATCACAAAAAAATCACGATGCATACGATTGTCAATTTGTTTTCCACCCCTACTCTGATACATCAATACTGTATGTTGACAACAAAGTGACTAAAATGGATGCCAACCAAACAAATCACTCAACCCAACTAGTCACATATACCATAATGACTCTCCTTTTTTGTCCCAGCATAATACCACAGTGTGAAAATGATCCAAACTGTGACATGAGTGCAACTCTATTGACACTGAGTGTGTGCCAAAGTTTTTTTTGTTTTTTTTTCCCTCATTGAAGAGTGAAATCAAGGGAAATTGCTTCCTGTTTTGAAGAAGACAAAATCTCCAGTGATTCTCTTCATTTCATTATAAAGGCTTCATTTATTGCAGAATAGCATGTAAATATGGAGAGCTTGGAACAGACAAGCACACAGCTGCGGTAACAAGTGTTGCTTAAAATCGTTGCTTCCCCTTTCGAAAACGCTGCTACACACAATCACCATCTCTTCTCAACGCGAGCTGTGACACAGCATCAGCTGGGAGTCTGTTGACGAGCATGACTGCCTTCGTACCGCGCGTTTCCACGTGATCTCAGTGTCATTGCAGGGTTGCGGAGCGTGTTGACATTTTTAAAAGGCTTAAAACTTAAAACCTACCTTTTTAGTCAGGCCTTTTAATAAACAAGTTATTTATTCATTTTCTTTAGCTACGTATGGTCTATTGTTTTTTTTGTATATGTTGTTTGTTTTAGTAGGTTTCGTAATTTCATATTAGTTGTTTTTATTCTACTTATTTATAAGATGAGATAAGATAGACTTTATTAATCCCACACTCTGGAAATTCCCTTGTTACAGCAGCTCAAAAGAAAAATCCACACACGTCAGAATAACACAAATACACGTTAAATAGACATAGGAGAAAATATACAAAAAGTATCATAAGAAATAGAAGAAAAATAAAAGTACATTACATGTACAGATATACAGATGAGTAAGGTGCGGATGAATAGAAATGGCATAGTGCACAGTAGGATGTGACACGGAGTAATAAATAAATAAATATGCATAGTGCAGAATGTTGTCAAGTGATGGCTCATGTTGCAGAAACAACAAACTACACTATATGTACCAATTAGCCACTGTTTGGACCTTTTATTAATTTATTTATTCATATATGAAAGTATCTTTTAGTTTTTAAGTGCCTCTGGTGTTTCCTCACTTCCGATGGCGTTTCCTCAGCTCGGTTCCTGTTTAAAATGAATTCACTTGTCAATTTAGGGGAGGGTCTGTAGGTGGGTGAATGGGGCTGGGCGGGAGGGATATTGTGTTGTGTGTGTGTGTGTGTGTGGGGGGGCGGGGGGGTATTGTATGAAGCACTTTGTGATTAATTTACATGTATGAAAAGTGCAATATGAATAAAGTCTGATTGATTGCGGACGCAAATTGGTGTTATCTCTTCTACTGAATCTTCTGAATCGCTAATTATGAGAGCGTCATTTTAACCGCAGACCTCTGCATGATCTTTCTGCGTGCCAAATGATGTCCATCACTGATGACTTGTGGGAAAATCTTCACAGAAAATATTAGCATGACATTTCCTCCCACTAAGTCATCTTCATCTCATGACTGCACACTCATAATGAGTCTTGCTTTGTGGTAAGCATAGGAGAGCTCAACACACCATGCAATACACCCCCACTAGCAGCAGCCATGGCTGAGCTGAGAGGGTTTTCAGATTACTATGTTACCCTCTGTTTGGTTGTCATTAAAGAAGCCCCTTCATGCAGGTCCTCCTGTATTGACCATGTATTTATGGCTCAGAATCATGTCAAAAAATCCACCCCCCCCCAACCAACCAATCGTCATCTTAAAATGCCGAGGAGCTGCTTCTCTGCCCAGTGCATTCCATACAAACGCTAAAGGGTGATTCTATTCAGAAGTATGAAATTAAAATCTGGTGCATACAGACCACAATATGGGAGAACATCAATAGTGACAGATGGGCAGATGATGGACACTGATTGGACGCCGAGCTGAAAATTACTGGGTGACAAGCTCACAAGCCAAACCAAAAGCCTCTTACAACCATTCAAAATGATCAATGAAAGGACTTCTGTCTACTTAAAAATAACCATTTGATTTTGTTTGTCCAAGCTCAGGCTTAAACACTTAGAGACATAACTATTTGTAATGTTTGGTGCATTTCTGGGCTCATTCTGTCGCTAGGTGGTGTGTTTATCTTATTCTTATTATTTTTGTAATTATTATAATTAATTATTAAGTATCTGACGCTAAGAGTGTCGGTATTTTACGAGCTGGGAGTGAAAACAGGTTGACATTCCACATGACTTCTAAGTTACCACTCTGTTGGTCAGTTTCCATTCACTCATTTCACTTTGCTGTTATTTTTCTTCTAATTGCATTTAAACTACCATCAATGAAACTCAGCTCTTCAGATTTTACATTATAATTACATTGTAATTATCTAAAGTTCAAGTGCATAATTCGTCCCTTTTATAGTAATTTCAAACATTAGCATGAAGTGCTTTTATTGCATTACCAGAAACTAAACAGCAGTTGATGAAGTGGAAAAAATGGAAGCATTGGCATTCATTATTGAATGACAAACTGAGAGAAGCAGACATAACTCTATTGCAGACCTGCCAACCTGTACGCATTTTGTGTAGTAGATACGCATTTTGACATCAAAATACGGTGATACGATTTATCACTTTAAACTACGCGAAAATCAGGTGACTGCTTCTGAGTTGACTCGTTGACATGCAGTAGCCGTCTCAGTCTAACTCTTGATGATAGTAGGCAGCAAAACTTATTATGGCTTAAACAGCGTAGCAGCCACGAGCATGCTGTAAAACAAAACTAAAGAAGAAGAGATCGACCAAATGAATCACACCGTCGGGTCCCTTCCTCTAAAGTCAAGCGGGGAGATCGGCTAGATAAAACCAAAGCATCAAATGCAAGTGTTATTCATTCCCGTTTAGTTTGGTCGGTTTCCCCGAGGGAAAAACGGTGCTTGCAAAGGTAAACGGATTTGATGTAGAAAGGTGAAATTGTGAAATGAATTAATTTACGTAGCCTACCTGTCAACTTTGGAGAAATATTATTTATTTATATTAATAAAGCCTTGCATTTATAAAGTCTTGGATTTCGTTACAAAGATCTTATATATGTTTTGCCTTTCCTATGATTAAGTTCATACGGTAACAAAATTAACTGTTAATGTAGGCTAATTTAAAAACTGACCGGAGCCCGTCGCTGGACGCACCGGAGGACCGAGACACAAAGTAAACACGCCTCTCTGACCGGTACCGGGGGGTTAGCGGTTAGCGGAGGATGTGATGAATGTGTCGTGTCTGTCGGACCTTGGCTGGCCGCTCGGCGCCTTCAGACGAAGCTCAAGCTAACAGGCTAACGGCTTATTAGCTAGCCAAAACACAGAGCGGTAACATCTGCAAAGATTGGCTCTGTGAGCGCATCAAAGTGCCCGGTGTGCGTAACAAACAGAGTGAGCAGCCGCCGGACTCTAACATCTGTTGATCCGTGCAGGACTTCACTGTGAGCGGACTGTTTAGAGACGATTTGACCGGCAGGTAACGTTAAAGGTTATCTGCTACTGTAGCAGAGCTGCAAGGAAACGCTGAACTGAGCTGTGTGTTTTCAGTTTTAAACTCTGCTGCAGGTGTTCATGTATGACTGTTGGTGATTTCCAGAGGTGGAAGACTTTAGGCAAGGCAAGGCAATTTTATTTATATAGCACAAGGCAACTCAAAGTGCTTTACACAAAACAACAATCATTAAAGAACAAACAGCAAAATAGGGATTAAAATAAGAATAAAAATATTAATGAATACTTAAATGTAATACCATATAAGATACATAAATACAAAAATTGTTCATTATAACAGTTAATATGAGAATAAAAATCCCAAAATAAAATTTACAATTCCTTATTAAAGTTTTTTAGGACATAAAATTAAAATTCACTATTCGGTAAAAGAATTAACGAAAAGCATCATCAAAAAGAAAGGTCTTCAGCCTTGATTTAAAAGAGCTGAGAGTAGGGGCGGACCTGCAGTTTTCTGGGAGTTTGTTCCAGATATGTGGAGCATAAAAACTGAACGCTGCTTCCCCCTGTTTAGTTCTGACTCTGGGGACCACGAGCAGACCTGTTCCAGACCACCTGAGAGGTCTGGGTGGGTCATAATGCACTAATAGATCTGAGATATATTTTGGTCCTAAGCCATTCAGGGATTTATAAACCAGCATAAGTATTTTAAAATCAATTCTTTGAGGCTCAGGAAGCCAATGTAAAGTCTTTAGAACCAGAGTAATATGATCCACTTTTTTTTGTCCTAGTGAGACTCTGGCTGCAGAATTCTGAATCAGCTGCAGCTGTCTAATAAGTTTTTTAGGACGACCTGTAAAGGACACCGTTGCAGTAGTCAAGTCTACTAAAGATAAAAGCATGGACAAGTTTTTTCCAAATTCTGCTGAGACATAAGTCCTCTAATCCTTGATATATTCTTAAGATGGTAATAGGCTGATTTTGTTATTGTCTTAATGTGACTGTTAAAATTCAGGTCTGAGATCATGTATTGCAGTAAAAGTAGAAAAAACAGTGTTGTAGAGTTACAAATTACTTGTCAGTTACAAGTCCTGCATTCAACATCTTCCCTATGTAATAGTACAAAAGTATTATCAAAATATACTTAAAGTACCAAAAGTAAAAGTGCTTACTATGCAGTGTAATATATTTTATTTTATTGGATTATATTATGAGCCAATTAATTGTATTAAATATGATACCGATAATTTAAATAAAATGTTTTATTTAATTAAAGTAGCCTACTTGAACATAATTATTTTCTAGGGTTTAAAATGTATACACATGTGACATTTAATGGCACATTTATTCCGCTGCGTGCCGCCGTGTTCATAAAACAGAACTTCGACAATAAATCAGTAAATTGCTACTCAAAAAAAATTCTCAAGGTTGGCAGGTCTGCTATTGTACACCGTCTTACTGTATGTATGTACGACTACTATTGGTCATGGTTTCTGTAAGTGCTAATAAAACAGAGCAACGACATGTATTTTACAATCATGAGTTATTATATTGCACATCAAATTTTTGTGAAGCTTTTCGTTTGGGTTGGATCTCCTCTTCCTGTTTTAGAGAACACAGTTCCTCATGATAGTCTATTATAATAATATATCAAAAAGGAAAACATGTTAAATACTTAATTTCCTTCTTAAATGTTTCAAAAATACCTACGTAATTAGTAATAATAACTGCCTTTGTGAAACTGCCTCAGCGCTATCAGCTGATTGCACAAATAAAATTGTCCTAACACTGCAGGATATTATGTTTCTGCCTCTGTGGTGCAAAAATACATGTAAAATATATTTAAGTGGACACATTTTCCTAACACACACACTCTATTTCTTCCCCTCATTCTTTCCAAGTCTCTCTTCCTAAACGGGCTCCTGAGCAATTAAGTAGATGGCTGTCTCCGGAGCATAAACCCATTTATTATCATCCTCCTTTTCTCCCACATTACTTCATCAAGATCACAGTATCGCCTGGGAACTCACACTGGGAGTGCACACAAACACACGCACGCACGCACGCAGGCACGCACACACACACACACACACACACACACACACACACACACACACACACACACACAGACAGACAGACTTACACACACACACACACACACACACACACACACACACACACACACACACACACACACACACACACACAGACAGAAAGATAGACACACACACACACAGACACACACACACGCAGGTTTGTGGCACTATCTTTGTGGGGACCCGTCATTGACTTAATGCATTCCCTATCCCCTTACCCTAACCTTAACCATCACAACTAAATGCCTAACCTTAACCCTTACCCTCACCCTAACCATAACCTAATTCTAACCCTAATCCTACAACAAGTCTGAACTCTCAAACAGCCCTTTAAAGTTGTGGGGTCCAGCATTTTGGCCCCACGAAGCTGTCGGAACCCCACAAGTATACTGGACTCCCGGTTTTTGGACCCCACGAATATAGTTAAACAAGCCCGTATAGATAGATAGATAGATAGATAGATAGATAGATAGATAGATAGATTTTTTTCAAACTGAAACAGCAGTGCGTTGAACACCCTGCTGTGTGGGTAAGCGCTGTGCCTTTTTATTACCATGAGTTTACAGACATGTCTGTGCTGATTGGGTATCACCTGGGACACAGCCAATAAACGAGGGACAAACCTACCAAACGCGAGAAAACCTATCTCAAAGCCGTTGCACACCGTTTTACACCGTTCCGGACAGGGATGGACCGATTATCGGCCCTGGCCAATTATCAGGTCGTTTTTTTGGCAGTTTGCAGATTACCTGTATCTCGGTTTTATTTGCCTTATAACTGATTAAGTTAATGAATTAAAAAGTGCTCTACTTTGGCTCCGCTACACCTCTGTGTCTGTCGCTCTGCTTCGGTTTCACTCACTACTGAGTCTGACTTAATGTCCCCCCCCCCAACACTATCTGACTCTCTTTTACTGGGGATTATGTTGAAAGTAGCAACACGGTCTCGCTGCAGTTTGTGAAATGGTCACGTAATTTTTAATCTATTGATTCGTTTTTTTCGTGGTGGTCAGCACGTAATGGGAAGCATCTACGGTCATGGGTTAGACCCATCCACCACCCCAACCAACCTCCATGCGCCGATTTTCGGCATTTCATACTTCTCACTACCGTAGTCGTGCTGTGATCACGAAAGATGCTTCCCATTGAAATACATTAGTTTAAAAAACGTGCTGACCACCACGTGTCCGTCAACACGAATCAATAGATTAAATTACGTGACCATTTTACGAACTGCCGTGAGACTGGGTTGAAAGTAGTCTATATGCTTGACGTTCCAATTCCTGGATTGCATCCGGTGCTGCATGAAAATCCGCCGGATGCATTTATTTTCACCGATATCCGCCACCTTCCTCTTTCTTTGTGTTGGCGTTCTAACCTCCGGTGGATTTGTGAGGACTATGGTTAACTGCTCCTCAGATCTCTGCAGGGTAAATCCGGACAGCTAGCTAGACTATCTGTCCAATCGGAGTTTTCTGTTGCACGACTAAAACTTCCTTTGAATGTACACATGTTCCACCAAAACAAGTTCCTTCCTGAGGCTATTTTGCAGAGTCACCATGCGGAGCTCAGCACCGCCCAAAACGATTATGATTGGTTTAAAGAAATGCCAATAAACCAGAGCACGTTTCTCTCCCATCTCCCATTACGAAAGAATCTGTAGGAAGTGTTGCATTTTACTGACAGTAACAACGACCGAAATAACAGCAAAATAGAAAAGATTGGAAATAATCAGTAAGGCATCGTTATCTCTTCCAGAAATAATCTTGTAGGTTGTGTTCTTCTTCTTTATGTTCGGCAGACTACACTGCAAATGCGTATTGCTGAAATGAGAGCGTATAATCTGTGAAATGTCCACTTTTGTGAGTGATGTATGTTGGCCGACCAGGGCAAACACGCTATAATACAGAAATGACAAAGTAAAATACACACAAACCCCAAAAACAAATGCAATAGAAAATCTAACAACTAGTTTCTGTTGCATGTGTTTGTGCCCTGATCGGCCACCGTAGTACTGCCCTCACCAATACTTTTATAATCTCACCTGTTGATGCACAAACAATCCCCCAGAGCTGTGTTGTGCGCACGGCTCTGCTGCCCTCAGAGCAAACACAGTTCCTCTCCTCTGTTTGTTTGTATTTTCTATTGCTTCCGCTTTGCAATTTTTTTCTATTTTTACCAAACTAGTGTCAATTCAATTTTACACTTCCAGCAGAGATGTTTAGCCTTTCAGCCAATCCAAGGGCATAATTATGCTCTTACCCAGCAGGCTTTAATGTGAAACATCTTGGCTGAGTTTCACAGCAGAGGCCATCGGAACTTTTAAAAGACAGTATTTCTGTTATGACATGATGTCATTGTACCTGTGGAGTTAGTCCTGTGGAATGAACCTGAAGCTAAAGTTACAAGTGTTCTCACTACTAGCTGCTGGCCTTTTTTGATCATGGTTGAGACTTAGCTATTATTATAGAAAGGATGTGACCACTACACTTACAAAGTAAGCTGGCACAGTATCACATCTGGGTCCCAACAGGTAACGGAACGGACAACATCTGGGTCCCAACAGGTAACGGTCCGGACAAGATCTGTGTCCCAACAGGTAGCGGTACGGACAACATCTGTGTCCCAACAGGTAACGGAACAGACAACATCTGGGTCCCAACAGGTAACGGTACGGACAACATCTGGGTCCCAACAGGTAACGGTACGGACAACATCTGTGTCCCAACAGGTAACGGTACGGACAACATCTGTGTCCCAACAGGTAACGGAACGGACAACATCTGGGTCACAACAGGTAACGGTACGGACAACATCTGGGTCCCAACAGGTAACGGAACGGACAACATCTGGGTCCCAACAGGTAACGGAACGGACAACATCTGGGTCCCAACAGGTAACGGTACGGACAACATCTGTGTCCCAACAGGTAACGGTACGGACAACATCTGTGTCCCAACAGGTAACGGTACGGACAACATCTGGGTCCCAACAGGTAATGGAACGGACAACATCTGGGTCCCAACACGTAATGGAAAAGTACCACAAGTAACAGTACAGTATGGACAACATCTGTGTCCCAACAGGTAAGGGTACGGACAACATCTGTGTCTTCAGTCAAGTATCATACGTTATACTTCACTATTTATTTTATAACTTCAGTCACTTTGTAGATTCAGATAAATTATACAAAATATTGTATATAATGTATTAAATTAGATAAAGATGAGACTTTGTTGATCCCGTGGTCAAATTCACAAGTCCTACTTCTGCAGTTATTTTGGTGAAAGTAACTCAAAGTAACGCAAAAGTAGTGTAAAGCAATACAATTCAGAGACTGTATTATTGCAATATAACTAATTACTCTCAACTGACAGTAACTACTAATCTATAATGTATTACGTTGGAAGTAACTTGACCTACACTGCTTCTGATGACCTTTCAGCCCTCATTAAGGCACAAAGAAACAAAACCAATGTCATGTTCTATAAATATAAAGAAGGGTAGATTATGTTCAGCTTCTAGACTGGCTTCCATGTTGCTCTTTATCCAGCCAGCACATGAGACTGCACTCTACTCATTGTCTGACCTCTGACCAGGGCAA